>CAIGRN010098632.1:0-22595 GCA_903798345.1 Fraxinus anomala
GATTCTCTTGTCGCTGCTGCTGGTATTATTGCTCAAGAAGTTGCTGGTGATGTTAGAATGACAGATACCCGTGCTGATGAGGCTGAGCGTTGTATCACTATCAAGTCCACTGGTATCTCTCTGTATTATGAGATGTATGATGAGTCTTTGAAGAGCTACAAGGGAGAGCGGAATGGTAACGAGTACCTCAACAATCTTATTGATTCTCCTGGACACGTCGACTTCTCATCTGAAGTGACAGCCGCTCTTCATATCACTGATGGGGCTCTTGTTGTGGTTGACTGTGTTGAAGGTGTGTGTGTCCAAACAGAAACAGTCCTCCGACAGGCACTTTGAGAAAGGATTAGACCTGTCTTGACTGTTAACAAGATGGACAGGTGTTTCCTTGAGCTCCAGGTTGATGGAGAGGAGGCTTACCAAACATTTCAGAGGGTAATTGAAAATGCAAATGTCATTATGGCTACTTACGAAGATCCTCTCTTGGGTGATGTTCAGGTTTACCCAGAGAAAGGTACCGTTGCCTTTTCTGCTGGTTTGCATCGCTGGGCTTTCACCCTAACAAACTTTGCCAAGATGTATGCCTCCAAGTTTGGTGTTGATGAGGCGAAGATGATGGAAAGGCTCTGGGGGAGAATTTCTTTGATCCTGCCACAAAGAAGTGGACCACCAAGAATACCGGTTCACCTACTTGTAAACGTGGATTTGTTCAATTCTGTTACGAACCCATCAAGTAGATTATTAACACTTGCATGAATGATCAGAAAGACAAGCTCTGGCCCATGTTACAGAAGCTTGGTGTTGTCATGAAGTCTGATGAGAAGGATTTAATGGGGAAGGCATTAATGAAGCGTGTGATGTAGACCTGGCTTCCAGCTAGTACTGCCCTCTTAGAAATGATGATCTTCCTTCCACCTTCCATCACCTTCTAAGGCACAAAGGTACCGTGTGGAAAACTTCTATGGATGATGCTTATGCTACTGCTATTAGGAACTGTGATCCTGATGGCCCTCTCATGCTTTATGTGTCAAAGATGATTCCAGCATCTGATAAGGGTAGGTTCTTTGCTTTTGGTCGTGTATTCGCCGGCAGGGTCTCGACTGGTTTGAAGGTCAGAATCATGAGTCCTAACTATGTCCCGGGAGAGAAAAAGGACTTGTACGTCAAGAGCGTTCAGAGAACTGTTATTTGGATGGGTAAGAAGCAGGAAACAGTTGAGGATGTACCGTGTGGGAACACAGTTGCTTTGGTTGGTCTAGATCAATACATCACCAAAAATGCAACCCTGACCAATGAAAAGGAAGTTGATGCGCATCCAATTAGAGCAATGAAGTTCTCCGTGTCACCTGTTGTACGTGTTGCTGTCCAGTGCAAGTTGCATCTGACCTTCCGAAGCTTGTTGAAGGTTTGAAGCGTTTGGCAAAGTCAGATCCTATGGTTGTCTGTACCATTGAGGAGTCTGGTGAGCATATTATTGCTGGTGCTGGAGAACTCCACCTGGAGATATGCTTGAAGGACTTGCAAGATGATTTCATGGGTGGTGCTGAAATTATAAAATCAGATCCAGTTGTGTCCTTTCGTGAGACTGTTCTTGAGAGGTCCTCTCGCACGGTTATGAGCAAATCACCTAATAAGCACAACCGTCTGTACATGGAAGCCAGGCCCTTGGAAGAGGGACTTGCTGAGGTTATTGACGATGGACGTATTGGTCCAAGAGATGATCCTAAGGTTCGTTCTAAGATCTTGGCTGAGGAGTTCGGTTGGGATAAGGAGCTTGCAAAAAAAATTTGGTGCTTTGGTCCTGAGACAACTGGTCCAAACATGGTAGTTGATATGTGTAAGGGTGTCCAGTACCTGAATGAAATTAAAGATTCCGTTGTTGCTGGTTTTCAGTGGGCTTCGAAGGAAGGCCCATTGGCTGAAGAAAACATGAGGGGCATCTGCTTCGAAGTTTGTGACGTGGTTCTTCATGCTGATGCTATTCACAGAGGAGGTGGTCAGGTCATTCCAACTGCTAGGAGGGTTATTTATGCCTCCCATCTGACTGCCAAGCCCCGTCTTTTGGAACCCGTGTACTTGGTGGAGATTCAAGCACCAGAACAGGCTCTTGGTGGTATCTACAGTGTCCTGAACCAGAAACGTGGACACGTGTTTGAGGAATTGCAGAGGCCGGGTACTCCACTCTATAATATCTAGGCATATTTGCCTGTTATCGAATCATTTGGTTTCTCAAGTACCTTGAGAGCCTCAACCTCTGGACAAGCCTTTCCCCAGTGTGTGTTTGATCATTGGGACATGATGTCATCTGATCCATTGGAAGCAGGGTCTCAGGCTGCACAGCTCGTGACTGATATCCGAAAGAGGAAGGGTTTGAAGGAGCAGATGACACCCACTCTCCGAGTACGAAGACAGGCTTTGAGTCAATAATGGCTTAAACCTTTGTGGATTTATTACCTCTGGGCGCTGTAAAATTTATCATTTTTCTGGTTTTTATATTTTCGGTGTTGTATTAAACTCTGAGTCCGCTCCCAGATTCTTTTGTGTTGCTTTTAGAGTAGTGTTATTCTTCATTTTTGTATCCTGAACCATGTCCCTTTTGAGAGAATCGGTAGCAGATTTTGTTTTTGTTAATGTGTTGTTTTCTTTCTTTGATCATTTCCTCTTTAACCTTAAAAGATTTCTGTATATTTGGCGCATGCTATATAGTAATTTGTATTCCCACGTCTGGTATTCCGTCCTCCATCGCGTTCCAGTACATTTTCTTTACTTTGTCCAAGTACATTGCTTAGAGTTTGTTGCTATGATCTTATGTGAAATGATGTATACTCTTTGTTTGTTGCTACTAACGGGACATCATTACAATAATTGGGATTCCGATTATAAATTTGTAACTCACTCACCCTAAATTCTACCTCCATCCTTCAGAACCATCTGCTTCCTTCGAGTAGATGATAGTCAATAGCGACAGCGCAATTGATAGCCGTCCGTCCCCCACAAAATTTCAAATATGGTGGGATGCTGGAATAGTCCTTGCAGTCTCCATTCATTATAAAACCTAGTTTCAAAAATGGTTAAACTCAATTAATATTTTTTTTTCCCAGCATATACAGAACAGGTCATGATTGGTCTCTCCACATGGTCCAGACTCGTTAAAATCAATTGCATTTTGTCGGTTTGACTTTGACATTGTTTGATGTGCCAAAAGCAAGGTTATTAATTATTTTAAGTATTGTTGAAATTAATAATAAAACAGTGTGTTACATCGTGAAATGTAAATAAATTTGTTAATTAAAATGGTAAGTGTAGCAAAACTTATTTCCATATGATCCTTTTCATTCTGACAATTTCAGCTTTTGATGGCAACTTAGAAATTTTGGTCTCCCTGTGGCACCATCATCAACTGTAGTGATGAATGACATAGGACCCCTTAATTAAGGGGTCTTTATTAAATATTATATTGCTTTCTTCATTATAGTATCTTTTAGTGGTTACTGAAACCATGATAATTGCAGCACTTTCGTCTTGCACGTTGCCTATGTGGACTCAAGAAAACCTAAAAAATGTTCTTAAAAACAATAAATTTGTATGAGAGAACTACGTTCCTCTTTTGCCCCATTCCTTAAATTTTTTTTCGAACTTATTTTCAATCACATATTTTATGGGATCCACAATTTTATGAATTTTTTAATTACACATTTCATCAACTTTCATCAAAATACACTAAAAACCTAATTTTTATCCTAACTAAACAGGGACTATTGAAGAACTCCATGAAGTGACATTTTTTACTAGCGTTATGGAGTAGAAATTGAATTTTAAAATTAAATATAAAAAATGTATTCCATATATGTTTATATACTAACAAGACAAATGTTTTATGAGCTATGACTCAAATCCTTCTTTACAATTGACCTCCATGATAATATACGTTTTTCATATGGAGGACTCGACAACCGATCTTCTTCTCAAAGTAATTCTTTATAGACTTTGATACCATAGTTATAAGCATTTGGGTAAAACTTATCTTTAAAATCTATCAAGTAAAATTTTACACGAACGATGTAAAAGTCTCGAGTGCAAATAAGTTCTTTACACTTTACCTAAATTCCATTGACTAAATAGCCAATATTTGTCGGCTAAGTTAAAAAAATCAAGTCCAAAGTGAAATCCAGCCTAAAACCAAGCTGGGTGAACCTAAGAAGTGAATGCATACTGATGTGAAATAAGTTGAGGACCATTTCATAGGCATAATCATCAACTTGTGTATGATTTCATTGAAAGATCCTATTGTCCATCAATGGTGGGCCAAAAAAAATTCCTATATTTACACATTGAGTAGTTGACAACACACCATAATGCAATTAATCCATGCCAAAAATGTGTAATACAATATAATTGGTTAAAGTAATTGTTAATTCTTGGTTGTGTCACTTTCAATTCTCTAGTCTTTGCCTTCTCCACCGTTAGAATGTGCCACTTTTGTAAGAAAAAGGGATGGGAAAATTATGAAAGTTTTGTATGCCATAGGACATCTATCTATCCCACTATTCTTTGATAATATTATTGCATTTTTAGAATCACTATTTCCCCCAATATATTAAATAAGAATCAAGCAATCTAATTCTCCCAAATCTCATCTGTCCACATAGAAAATCCATTTTCTGTTTAATGTGTTAGATCCCATGCTTAATTTCTTGTCTACATTTGGTACCACTGAAAAAAAAGTCTAGTAAAATCAATCATATTTTTAGCTGCAGCATTAGTGGATCTCTCTCTGTATCTCACAAGAACAAGTCGAGGTGTCAAAATGTGATGGATCGTCCAAAATTATCAAGTGAAGAGTATTGTCTCCTAAGCTTGGCAGGGGCAAGACCACCTCATTTAAAAGTGAATTTTTTAAAGAACGGACATTCTTATTTATTGAAATTATCTTCAATGTGTTGTCTCACGTGCAAAGCACAGGTTTTTAGAAACGGCTGGCAATAAAACTTGGAACTAGATATTTTACTTGCTGTTACATAGTTTTTGGAGAATGGTCAAATTTGTTCATAAAAAATTTGTCTTTAACACACGCGGTCGACGATACCCCATCTAGATAATTTAAACAGTATGGAGACAAGACTAAGACATCTAGAAATCAGGCTATGTTGAAATGAGCACAATCCGATTTACACTAAACATATGCATAACACAATCACGAAGATGGGGGAATTGGAGTTGCCACTACAATATCCATTGTCCTCATTAAGGATGAGTGAGTCTTGGCACATCGATTTTGTGTTAGTGGGGGAGACTGATGTTTACACTTTAGCATCAATAGGTGGAACAGCTCTTTTTCCTCTTTTATTCTTTATAGTTTTTCTTTTCAGCCCATCATATCCCACATTATGAGGCTTTCAATTAAAATTTGCAATTAGTAGGGTATTGTCGTTAAGCTCACTCCACCATAAAACATATGCATTCGTGTAAAGAAACTCAGAGAAATTGCAGCATAAAGTTAAACTCATTGTGTATAAGTTAAAATCTTTTAAGGAGAATGGGTTATGCTTACTCTCTCCCGTAACTATTTTGGATTCTTATCTCCAAGGACGAACAAATTACCATCTTGAAAGGAACGTTTGGTAAATTAACTCGAAAAGTTGATTCGTTCAATTATGTGGCATAAATTTTATATTTGTTTATCAAGATTGTGACCCTTGCTAACACCAAAATGCCATGTTGGAGTCACCTCAACCGTAACTTGATAAGTTGAGATCCTTCAATCTTTTGTAGTATGCAAGAAATGGTGTTTGGTGGGGTTTAAATGTGACAAGAAAATATGGGAAGAAAACAAAATCAAATCCTATATGATGATGAAATAGTACATGATGCTCCCCCTTTCACAAAGATAGATAGTTGTGGGTACCCATCATGGCTTCCATGCCTCTTTGATTGGATTCATATTATATGCTTCCAAATCCAACTCCACCTTAGCTTAAAATTGGCACAAGTATATATATATATATATAGCAAAAGTAGAAATATTGTGTGAGGAGACACATTTCCATCACTTTACACACCTTGAACCAAAAAGGTTGAAAAGATAGCAAAAGCAAAACCATGGCATGGGCCTAGATACTTAAGCCTTTACTTTGTGCCCTCCCCAACGATACGCCATTGGGTCAATGTCACTTTCTTTGTAGCACGATTAGAGTGCTTGTTCTGTGCATAATGATGCGTTTTGGCTAGTTGCATTAGATTGATTGTCATTATGAAATTCATTTACATTTACCATATAAATCTTTATGTATACTTCGAGGTCATCCCTCCTCCCTTATTGTGAGGGGGCCAGTGGACCCATGTCATGCTTGATGTACATTTTGAATATACATCAAACATGACTAATTTTGGAATAATAGATTGATAGAGAATGTGTGGTTGAAAAAGAAAGAAAAGTTATTGATGAGATGGAAAATATTATTTTATTAAAAAATGTGTGGTTAAAAATGAGTGAAATAATGAAAATGAAAATTTTAATGTGGTCCAAACAGTGGCTTAATTTAAAGTTTAACTATATATATAATTTATTAAAATCGAAACTTGGTAGGATAACACCTTAGTGTTCAATTAGCATGATCCTAATAAAATAATCACACAAAAACTATCACATATGTTGTCATTATGAGTACACATTTACTAGTTTACAGTTAGTGTACAAATTAAATTTATTTTCAATAAATATAAAGTCGATAAGTGTAATAAGTCCAAACACCACTAAGTAGAGAGTGGAAAGTGAAATTTCATGGCTCTTGATTGTGACTCCATAAATCAATCCTAGACACTAGACCTTGTAAATTCATTAGAATGCATGCACCAAATTAGTGATTGTAAGTAAAGAAATCTAATCAAGATTGGATTATTAGGAATGTTTAATCAACCATTTTGTCAATACTAGGCCTAAAGGCACTTTATTACGTAACAATGTGCAAAACATGCACGGCAAAGAATGCTCTCGTAATTTTAGATATGAATTACGATGTGTCAAGAACTAATTGTGCATTGCACTTGTATTCGATACTGAAAAGTGTGAAAAATATAAATTTTGAATGATTTTTCTCTTCCTAACATTGGGTTATATGAATAAAAATATTTCGTACTTACGTTTCACCACTTGACCATCATTTCATTTGAAAAGTTTAAAATTTAGTGAAAAATATTTTTCAGTCGCATTTTCAGGCGGGTTATTTGTGAAAGGAGGAAAGGGGCACATGGTCCAAATCGGGTGGAGCCCGTCGTCACAAAAAGGGACCTTTAAAACAACCAAATCTCACTCACACAATTATTTTTGTGTTGTCTTGTGGTTTTTTCCTCCTTATTCAATGCTAAACTTTGGGGCCCACCTCCGAATGGGTTGGGTTTGTTTCATTTAATTTAGAATAAAATTATGAAAATTGGACTATTCCCAGTATGAATTAGGGCGGCCGGTTTAGTTGGACAAATCATAGGTCCATAATGCATTCTTACTTGTTAATTAAATTTGATGTGATAATGTGGGGCGACTCATGAAAAGCATACCCCTCTAATAGGCCTCATCTTTAGTAATCGAAGATGTTCCATCATAGTTATAAGGCTCGTTATTGTACGTAATACTAAATTATTGAACGATTAATTTATTGGAAGAATTATTGGACGAATCAATAATTTACAATAAAAATAAAAATATAAAAAATGTTGAAACTTACAATTTGAACTCTTCAACTTAAGTAGGTGCTTAAGAAAACTCGATCCAATTCTAAGGTCTTCAATTTGTCCAATCGAAAATCAAACCAATAGATTTTCAATTCGATTTTAATCACACTCAACTATCCTCAACCATTTTTGGTGGGTTCAACCGTGTATCAATCCACTAAAACTATCCAAACTAGAGTCTAATTCATCATTTCTCCAATTGAATAAGTCACGAGTATCCATTGTTTTAAACAAGTGAACAAGAAATCTTCAATTGATCCAATTGTGAACCAATCTACTAAAAGCATTTCAATTACAATTTAATTCGCCAATTATCCCTATTAAAAATGTTAGCTTAGTCCACCCCCGCACGAGTCAACCATCAGATTCGATCGCCGTCGAAGATGACTTTTCACAGATGGAATCTCGACCACCCCACAGACCGGAGTATAAAACTCAATCATGCTACATACACATTATTCTTTACATTAAATTTGACATTCTTTCACATAACATTCATCAAAATCATTAATTTTTTACATCACCCTATCACTTCACTCACTATCTAAATTTTGACACACGGAGAATCTCAAAAAGAATGTAAACAATAACGTACATATAATTTAATTCTATAAAAATAGTATTATATGGAAATATTGAATTATTCTACTTGTACATTTAAGTGCACACTTTGATTAACATAATACACAAGTGTCATGTCATGTTACGGCAACATCAGACGCCATTATTATATGTAGTCTAATCCTGGTATTCTGTCGTCCCATTTTGACAATGACTATAGATAAAGCTGCTGGCCCCACTACACAACGTACTTGGTACGCCCTAGTTTAAAGCCACACCATCTCAACCACTCCCAACTCTTAGCCATCGCCTCACCGCCGTCGGTCACAATAATATAGCTTCTAATTTATGAAATATAAATATATTGTTGTAAATTGTATTGACGTTGTATTTTAGAAGGGTTGTGTTTGGTGTACATAGAGGTACTATAATGATATTCATAATAGATACATGGTAACCTTCTATTGAAGGGAGCGCGAACCCATCATTTTGGAATCAACCTCAACTGATCGAGGACTAAAGTTGACGAGTGATTAAAGACAATTATATTACTTAGCCCATGTTTGTCTATCATTATTTCAAAAAATTATTTACTACAATAAAATTCTCAATTACACATTCACCCAATAAAATATTCTACACACAAATCAATGAAGTTATTTTACTTTTCAACCACACATTCTCAAAAAAATACTATTCATTACTATATTTTTCTCACAATAACGGGAGATAAACACACCCTTAGTTGATTTCATAATAAACATGTACTAGGCGCAAGGTTATATAATTCTAAATGCCAATGTCGAAATATCTTACTCAATATTTATATTAAACCCATGTTTGGTATTAATTTAAATCAAATTTTAATTTAAATTAAAGTCAAACAATCAATATTAAATCTTTTATAATCTCACAATTTTCTAACCATATATTTCAATTTTTTTTATTAAAAAATTTAATTTTGATCCCTAACTTACGGCCCTTGGCAAGTAGTTCGAAAAACGTGAATGACTAAAGGCTTAAGTAAACCTGCACGCCCACCAAACATGACCAAGCTAATGAAGCTCCTAATTTTCTAGCTAACTTTCTTTTCTTGAAAGACTCAAACCGGATAATAGTCATAATAAAAGGAAAACAAAGTGTATATAAAAGGGGGCGTCTAGTATACGCAAAAGGGGGCAGAAAATAAGGTATAGATTTTCCGTACTTTTGTCCTCTTTTTTAGCCACATCGCGTGTGTTCACACACTCTCTCCTCTGCCGTGATCATCGGTGCAATGAATTTATGCAGTTTGGCACCACACACGAGATTGGTGTTTGCTTTAGTAGGAAAATAAATGCTTTTGATTTTCTAACCTTCTCTGCAAACAACATCGACTTTTGCGCGAGTCCTACGTGTTGGCCTCTACACAGCACGTGTCACTTTCACTGCAACGTTGATTTCACGCGCATATGACCACGCTCTTCCACGATTCTTCATCTTCCGCGACCAGCTCCAGCTAGGTTTCAACGGATTCACAAACACAAAGTTCAATAATACTACTTACTGATCAAACAAGGTGACAATGAACAAGGTTTAATTAACAAGAATTTATGCAACTTCGATGAATTTTTTCGATTTATCAAGTGATTAACAAAATTTCAAGAGGACATGTTTACATTAAGACTAGCGGTTTTAGACGAGTTACAGATGGGACAAGTATGGAGAGATGACACGCAAAAAGTACAGAGGCAGAGATGCCTGCAAGGCAAAAGCAACACAGATGACTCCTCTTTTCCACAGTTCCTGCACAATCTGTTCCTGTTGCTATTACTGTAACTGCAGCTCTTCCATCCTCTATTGTCCCCACTATTGCCTGTACAGCAATTGGTGCTGTGCGCATTGGTTTCCGTGCACTCTGCTAATGTTTGCCGCTCGATTTCTTCGAAGTTGCTGCCGCAGCATGATTGAGCGTCGTTGGCTAATTCCTCGTCGGCGCGATGGCGCTGGTTTTGATCGCCTTGGACTTGAGCTAGAACTTGCGCGAGATTGCATCTCAAAGTGTTTGCTGTTGCTTCATTTGTTTGTGCCAAATCTCTCCATATCTGATTCTCTACGCACAGGGACTTCACTCTCCCCTCCAAGGCCCAGTTTAATTTTCCAATTTTCTCAATTTCATCTTCTTTTGCTTTCAGTTTCTTCATTATATTGCCTTCAACAGCTGCCACGATTCTCCGCGAATATCTCTTTCGTCTATCTTCCATTTCCATCCTTACTTTCTCAGTCTGTAACAAATGATCGAGTTAATCGCAAATTCGTATAATCTGTAACGGAACAGATTACAAAAATAAAAAATAGATCGATATATTAAACATCTTACCTGTTGAGCAATGACGCAATCGATTTCTAATTGTTGTTGTTGAATCTGAAACGAAATATCTTCGCCGAGAAAAGTGAAAGAACCGCAAAGGTAATTTGCATTCTGATTCTGAACGCCAGTAAATGAAGAAAGCAGAGGATTCATAGCATCACTTGATCGCTTTCTCGATACCGGAACAGCATAACTGAGACCACTCTCGGATTTCATCAGAGCTGTCTTTGCTGGAATAGAATCTGTAATCGCCGAATTGTACATCGGCATAATATTATCCGTTGCCATCGTTGTACCCGATAGTGGCGCCACCGCTCCGTATCCGAATGGAGTTCCATACATATTTACATTGCCGATGCCTTCCATACTATTCGTCACCGTTTCTCTGCATTCATTCGAAAACATAAATACATATCCAGTCCTGTAAGTTTCATATCAATCAATGATTCAACAAGCTTGGAAACTGAAAATCAAGAATGAAATACATACCTATTGCTGAGAATCTGTGGAGGAAATAGATTGAGATGGCGAGATTCAACAGCCATTAGTATCTACGTAATTTCTTGGATCTCTTTGTTACTATATGCGTGCGGAGCTTTATCTCTCCGTATATATGTTTGCTTATTTCGGTTTGTGGACGGAGAGGGTTATGAACGGTGAGTGAAAGGTGGAGAAAAGAAGAGGGGAGGAAATAACATTTATCCACAAAAGGCCATGCAATGCAAAATAATAAAGTTAATAAATAGATGTGTGTTTTGCAGTATTTAAAAGGAGTAAGAAAGATTGTGAAATTTGTTTGTCTGGTCCGTTCGGTGCGTGGGGTGGGTTTGTTGCCAGAAAGGCCCTTATTTTTGATTTACCATGCTGAACTGCAGGGGCTATTTCGGCATGATACAAAGCTTTGTTTTTATCTTTCAATAGTAATAAAATTTGGATGCTTATTCACACCATCCTTCACAAAATATTATTATCTTTAGCCCCTGTTTTGTTATAGATTAAAATCAGATTTTTAGTATACTTTGATAAAAATCGATGGAATGTGTGGTTGAAAAGTCATGAGTTCCATTAAATGTGTGGTTAAAATTAATTGTTGTCTTTTAACTAGCAAGTTTTCATTTTCATCGAAAAATATTGTTAGTGTGTTTAAAAATAAGGGACAAATATTTATTCTTTATTTTGTATTATTTGACTTATTTAAAAATACGAGAGCTAAATATGTCGCTTTTCTCAAATTTAACGAAATTTTTATACAAAAACCGTCATCACGAACAACTTTTATCAATATGAGAATATAATGTGATTTAAAAAATTGGGGTATAAATTTGATAATAAGTAAATATTTATGGACCTTTTATGGAATTGAATCGTGGTGTAAATATATATTAGCCATAATAATTTCTTTCAATTCAATCTTTTCAAGGACAATTGCAGCAGTTGTCTCAAGCTATTGCTCAAATAGCAAGTTAGTTCTTAACCTTTAGGAGAAAATAGGTTGGTCCTCGAATTGTACTTAACCCATGTTTGACCCCATTTTTTATTTTTATTTTTCTTCTCAAACTCATTTTTTGACCATAAATTTTATGGGAACAATAAATTTATCGAATTTTTGACAACATACTTTATCAACTTTGATCAAAATCTAATAAAATTTAATTTTTATCCAAACTAAACAGAGTATAATTCTTGTAGAAACTTTACAAAGCTCACGTGAGAACACGTTTCACTTCAAATTTTTAGGTATTGATCAAGTTGAAAATAAAATCTAACTTTATAAAGTTGAATATAAAAATCAAAAGATGAATTCAATTCAAATGATAATGTTTTGTCAATAGATTTAAGACCTACAATGCAAATTTAATGGTTGGCCTAAATAGTTGCTACAACTATGGCATTGTTTATCGATGACGAAAGTAGGATAATAGCTCAATAAATGTCATCGTGATTCCTTGGTACACAATCTCATATTTTGAGGGAAATATGAAAATTTTATGTAATTTATTATTTTATTATTTTTAATTTTATTATGTTTATTTATTGTCCCTCCTTACATGTATGGGAATACGTGGCCAAGACTCAAGTGCCAGGAAGATTCCAGCGTGGCACGTGGGAAATGGGGTGGGGCCATGAAGAGTCAAACGTAGAAAATAGGTTAGCCTGCTCGACGTGGCAGCTGAGATTTCAATTTCCTGTGATTAGTAAATGAGAAACGCTCCCACCTTTCCAAACGGCACGGGTTTGAATTTCCTTAACATTTTATTAACTTTTGGTGGAAACTTGAAAGCAAAACAATACCTAAATTTTGGCATAAATGTCCGAATAATATTTCAAGTTTTTAAAACAGTCAATTCATATTTAATATTTATTTGCATTTAGGTCTATTTAATTTAAGAAGAATGGTACATTCGATAAACACGTAACTTAATTTTGAATCAAAATTCAGCTCTAAATCATAAAGAAAATGAAAATTAAACTAGAGACACAATAAAAATTACAAAAATATGAAAGAAGGTTCGAGTTTATAGTTTCACTTATTCATCGCAAAGTTGTACGCATTTTTATTTTATTTTTTTGAGTTTAGGGTTAGTCGTCGAACTTATAGCCTTTCACCTAGGTCGACAATTTTTTAGCATTTGAAAATAACTTTTGACTTTTCAAAAGTCTTCTCAAATAGACACTCTATTTATTTTGATTATTTAAAGAAATATTTATTTATGTCACTTTCTAATCAATTCAAATAAAATTTGAATAGTTTAAGAAAAAGGTATTAAATTTTGGAACTTGTTAACGTAAGAATAAAAAATAATATTTGATTCTAAATAAATATAAATTCGGTGAGTATCAATTTTATGTATGAAATCGATGCTTGCTTGCCTATGCTCCAATAATACCATCAATTTGGGTATGAGAAAAGCATGTAGACACCATAATTTGGTGTGTTTGTGTGTGTTGTATGCTTTGTTTGTTTGTACATCAATTTTAAAGCATCTTGAGAACAGGCACCTCACTCACTCCCCTTCAACTGCGCTGTCACACTTCGATATTATCGTCATATGTTAAAAAAAGTACTAGTCGTCCAATCTTAAATATATTTGATACGTTGAAATATGAACAAGACGATTCTTTATTCTTTCTTAATTTTGTAAAAAAAAGAAAGACATAGACAAAAGGCGAATATTAGTTATATAATATAAGTTATTCTTTCGAGGTAATTTTCAGTCTAATTACTAACATCTGCGGGTGCAGCTTTGAAGATTTTGATGTAAAATTAATAATTTTATGCTCCGTTCAGACAAATTAGCTGCAATTAAGGAGACAAATAGAAAAGACTGAATTAGTAGCCAAAAACAAAGTGATTTTAATAATTAAGCTTCCATCATATGGATTAGTTCGAGGAGGGTGGCATGGGTTTTGCATTATTAATCAACTTGTTATAAAGTATGAGTCATTAAAATTCACAAACCCATGTTGTATCTTATCTAATACGTAATACAATATATAGGTAAGATCTTGTGTGAGTTTGCTTTGGTATCCAAAGCTTTTCACTTTTGGCTCATTCCCATATGCTTCGGCAATAATTATTCTAGGCTTTTCCTAATGAATTGATTTATAGCAAAAATGTTATATTCATGTCACCAAATTAGCCAATGTTCGAAATATTTATAAACACTCAAAACAACTTTTTTATCCGTAAATTTCGAGGGACTCCTAATTATCATCCTTATTTATACCTATTTATAATTTAAATAATTTATAAACAATTATCAAACATACTTTTAATTATTAATCGCCACATAAATGAAACGTCTATTTAAAAGAACAACCAAATCAAAACACTTGTGAAAAATCTCGTTGGGCAAGTTGACTCACTTGGTTATGTAGATTGGTTCAGGTGTGATCCTCAAGCGTCGTCATCAAGCCCCTAGCTCGATCAGAACTACCTGTTTATATCTACGTATTTCATGCTACAAAGTTGCATAATTTATGCAACTTGATCGATCCAATCCGACTGCTTAGTTATCTCTATGATGCTACACTGTTGCATAATTAATTAATATTAATGTGGAATAGGACTCTTCTTCTCTTACGATTCTTTTTTTTAGTTGAATATAACATAACGAGTGAAAGTATACCCACAACATAGACAATGCTTGACCGTATACGCATCTGGGTGTAGAGAAGGAAATAATCTAGCAACTCACAAGTATAATATTGGATTTTCTTTTCTTCACTGAAATTCCTAGCATTTTGGATTCAGTTTAGTCCATTTGCCTTGGTGAAAAATGATGAAATTTTGTAATCCCAATTCCACAAGGTAGATGGAAAGGATGTGTGGATTCCTCAATAAGAGTTCATTGATCTTTTAATAAACTCTATTATTGCTGTCATCAACTCAACTCAATCCAACCATGAAGTGTACAAATTCCCTTTCACCATTTCCAAAGTCTAAAGAGCAAACAAGTAAAGTAAAATACGCAAAAAAATGTGAGAAAAGTAGAGTAGTGGGTCACAAGTCACAGTATACATTGCATTGGAAGAGAAAAGTTTAGATTTTAGAGTTAATGCGTGTTGTTGGGATCAAAATTGAGAAAGGGAAAAAGGGGAAATTATATGCATGTTTATGCTTCCCCTCTTTTAAGGGCAATTGAAGCACCTTGACTTGGTGGGTTTTTCTTTTTCTCCTCTTTATTTAAAACTTAAAGTTGCATTGTGTTCTAGCACGCTTTTTCACCCACACCACATTTGGAGAGAGAGAGAGAGAGATAGGCAGAGAGTCTGTCAGATTCAAAGTTTGAAGGAGATGAAAGAGATTTCCAAGAAAATGAGAAGTGGGCATCTAATGAATGACAACGTTGAGGTTTCTAATTTTATTCTCACAGAGTAATGTATATTGGGGAATTTGCATTAGAAGGCCTCCAAGTTTTGCATTATTAAGTACTTTAATCTTTCTATTTTTGTGGTACTTGAATTTCTACTTACGAATTTAATTCAACGTGTATATTAAAGAGTTACGTGATTCTCAATGCGTGTTTGGTTAAAAAGGTAGTCAAATTTTATTTTTAATTACATGTTTCATTAGACCCACAAATTTTATCTACATTTCATTACAAATAATAAGAGATCCACCGACTCGTAACAATATCACACGTCGTTAATTGAGATGGGTATAATAATCTTTTCGGTCAATAGCTTTCATCGCTCATTATAAAATTGAGTGTCACCCCTCAATTCCCTGCAATATATCATTGCTATACATGTAAATGAAGACAAAACTGTGAAATGATAAATATTTTTTATGCTTTTTATGCTTGTATTGCAATGCAATTGATGTGATATAAATTTCATAGAAGAAATTAAAAAAAAATAGTAAATGCATCTTTTGCTTTATTAAATTTCAAGAAAGTTACTGCACAACTTACCATGGTATTTGGTGGGGTCATGTGGTTGGCTATCATTATTTCTTGTATTTGAAACATACCTTACTTAAATTGACAAAAGAAATGCTTTAAATCTCCTCCCAGAATTAGAACGTTAGGTTTGGAGAAAGAGAGATGCTATATGTATGTACAATTCCCCGGTACATATAGCCTTTTCCTTGGAGAAAAGAATCGACCGTGTTATGGGCCTCACGATCTTAGGCACGTACCATTCTGTACTCGACTGATTTGCCAACTTTACATATCTAAGTCCCCGTTTGCCCCGTTAAATTATATTTCATTTTTCTCCATCTTCTTATTAATCATACATTTTTTAATAAAATAATATTACACGTAAATTCAAAAAAAAATTCCTTTTTTTTAATCCTACATTCTCCAAAAAAATTCTATTCTTCTCATTATAAAAAGGTTTTGCTAACCGTCTGAATTAGTCCAGTGATTATTGAAGGCACTGAATGAAATAATAAAGGATAAAAGAATAAATTATGCCAGGTACATTAATTGATATCAATATCTAATTTTACTACACATCTTTCTTTCTTTCTTTTTTTCCTATTGGGAAATTTGCACCCTTTGTCCCCAATCTTTACAAATTGATATTAATCAAAATCTTTTTTTAGCATTAGAAATCCTAACTTTTTATTTACTTGCAAAATCGTGCCAATCCATTCATTGTTACAATTAAATCCTCATAAAAAAAGGAATTTTCCCTTATATTTAAATAAAGCAAAGAAAAAGAGAAATGAAACATAAAAGAGAAAAACAAATAAATCAAAAAACAATTAAAAAAATTGGCAAAAAGAATTTTTAAAAAAAAAAACGATTTTTTTCCCTCCTCCAACTCATCAAACCTACGCGTTTTGCAACAAAAAGTGTAAAGAGCCTTTTCATAATACAAATTATATTTTTTATTATAAAAATATATATGTAGTTTTTCTGAAATAGTTTGTATTTTGGTTGTAGTTTTGTCAATTGCTCAATAATAAATTTTCTAAATGGAGCCATAAAAGTTCCCCTTAAGAGAACCCAACATCTTAGTTTTCTTAACAATAGCATTGACCAAATATTAATTCGAGCTCCATAAGGAATATTAGCAATAGTTATTTAATCCGGTGGTGGTGGTGGAGGAGGAGGAGGAGGAGGAGAGATTTTTTTCTTCTAATTTTTAAATAATTTATTTGGAATTCGTTGTACTTTTTTAGAAATTTTGGGAGTATAATTGCAATTATTTCTTTCTTTTTCTTTTTGTTTTATTTAAATAGAAGGGTATATTCGTCATTTTACAATTTTTTATTAAGAAATTGGATGAAAATGATAATTTTCGTAATGAAATGTTGAAATAGGAGTGAAAATGAAAAAATATATTTAACGTTAAAACATTTTTCACAATAAATTCCATACGTAGGGACGTTTTGTGATAATAACCTTTTTGAAATATCACCATAGATCTGGATCCGTTTGATAGACAAATGTAGAAATGAATTATAATTCTATGTTAGTTAGAAAATAAAAACTTACCAAAATCATAGAAATTCATTTTTTTATGAAAATAAAGAAAATACAGTTTAAAGTGATAGTATTTTGGAATTCGATTTTCATTTCCACGTTACAATTAAATGGTCAAAATGAAATTCATTTTTTTAAAATGTGACATTTTTCATGAAATTCATTGTAATCAAATATGCCTTATTTATTTTGTTCTGAGATCCCTTTTTGCATTTATTTTTTCCATTTTACAACCCATTCCAGTTGCCTGAACTGGCAAAGGGAAGAAGTCGTTAGAGGTGTAGGGGGTGGTCCCACAAACAATTTCCAATATTTAAATTTGCTGATGTGTATGCTGACCTGGAGGATAAGTTGAAAGCTCAAATCTTTTAACCAAAAATCCAAAATCCAAAACCCCTAGCACAAATCTCTATTCTACTATCTTTTCTCTCCATTCCATTAATATGGAGATCATAGCTACTGTAAATCAAGGCCCATTCCCTGTAAACACAGGACCCTTTGCTGGTCGTTCAGTTTCAGCTCTTGGGCTCTCTTTGCCATGCCTTACGTCTCCAGTTTATACCCAACGGAAAAGAAATTTGGTCATTAGGGATTCAGTTGCTGTTGAACAGAAGACTCAAACTAAGGCTGCTGTGATTAGAATTGGCACTCGGGGAAGGTAATATTCGTAATTTGACTTTCTGGGTATGGGTTGATTATTATTAAATTTGAGTTTTCAAATGCACGTTTGACTGTTTGATTTGTGAAATTTTGTGACGGAGATTGTGTTATGATGGTTTAATGTATATTGCAAACAAAACTGATTTTCAAGCTTGAATTAAGATTGATGGTTGGACATCTATGCCAAAGGTTTTGTCTTGATCTTGAATTCCTGTAAGCGTTTTAATATTTATTCTAAAATTGAATCCTTATTTGTTTCAATTGAGAGCACTAAGGTAATGGGCAGTTGGGCACTAATGATATCTTTCTGTATATTATTATAGAATCTTGGCCTCTTGGGGCTGGTTGTCCAAGTTAATTTTTATCTCTGCATTTGATGAGAAAATGAGAAAATTACAGAATTTGGGATATTGTAACAACATAATTACCCTTCTTATAAGAACTTGACACTCCATTTTTGGCAGTCACCTTTAAGGATTTGTAATCAAGTTTTATAAAAACTGCAGTGAGAACGGCCTAGTTAAACAATGTATATTCCCCCTCACCCCTCCTCTTCCAAGGATAGTTTTATACAAGTGTCATTCTGGGGTGCAATCATTAAGAAAGAGGAAGGCATAACCTTTAACTACTTTGCTTGCCAAGTACTAAGCCTTGACAGGAGAGAATTTGGTATGTTAAATAAGTGGTATGAAAAAACCCCCTTTTCAGTCACACTGTATTTTGAAGCGAAATTAATAATGAATTGACTTCTTGTTCACCTTCTGATAATGGCTCAGGTTGAGTGCAAAAACCTAAAGCAGATTGTGGTGACATGTGCATAGTTCACTTTGAACAACTTTGATCTGAAATATATTAGAACACGATGGCTAATTGGCTATCATGAAATATAGTGCTGGACGTTCTCTTTGCTACCAAAAATGACACGGAATAAAGATAATCCTCATTATGCCTTTATTATGTCATGTTGTGCATCATTTTCTGTTATTTTGGCACTTAATATCATTCATAACCAGGAATCTTCACAAGTTTAGATGTAAAAGAAGAAATGTGTCACCGACACCAGCAGCCATAATTTGACACCTATACAATTATGGATAAACTGTACAAAAACTTCTCTCCTCTCCCTATTTATTGCTTTCTAGTTTCTACTATTCATTTTCCTTTCAGCTAATCACATTTTCACATTGTTGGGCAAGAAGCTTTATATACCTTTCAAGTGTGACATATTAAAGACAATATCTCAAAATGATAAGAGAAAGATTATGGTTTCCTTACTCTCTAAATTCATAATCTATATCATTTAACCATTGATATAAGATATTTCCATTTCTCATACAAGAAATATTTTTGATTCTTAAATTTACTGATTAATTTCCTATAACTATTGTTTCTGTGTTACAGCCCACTGGCCCTTGCCCAAGCTTATGAAACACAGAATAAACTGATAGAGACATATCCTGAGTTAGCTGAAGAGGGTGCCGTTCAAATTGTGATCATTAAGACGACTGGTGATAAAATATTGAGTCAGCCGCTGGCAGATATAGGTGGAAAGGGTCTATTCACAAAAGAAATAGATGAGGCACTCATTGATAGTGAAATTGATATAGCCGTCCACTCAATGAAAGATGTTCCCACATATCTTCCCGAGAAGACAATATTGCCTTGCAATCTTCCACGTGAGGATGTTCGGGATGCATTTATTTGTTTGACTGCAGCTTCACTGGCTGAGCTTCCAGCAGGAAGCACTGTGGGCACCGCTTCACTAAGAAGAAAGTCCCAAATACTCCACAGATATCCTTCACTAAATGTGAGTATGTTATGCAATAAAAAACCATCTTGCTTTCTCGTTATATAGCAAATTGATTTACTAATGTAATTAAGAAGAATCCATAACGGTACTCAAGTAAAGGTATCAGTGTGAAAGCCAAATCAGAATTGCAAAATATGGTGTTTAGATTTTATAGATCTGGCAACCGCAGGCATGTCACAAAGATGCCAGGGATGCTTCTAATCTGCTTTCCGTTGACAGGGACTTTCCAAAGACATTTTTTGGGAACAACTGTTATTTTCTAAAAATTTTGCAATGTGAAATTTTACCTAAACTTCTTTGTTATACTAAAAGTATATTTTACTACAAAATTACTCCTTTTGTCACAGGCAGTTCTCCCAATGCTGTTATGATCTTTCAATTGATTATATCTGGGGTTATTTGATTTTTCTGCAACATTCACATATCCCCTTTTTTGTGATTGTCATATTTTCATTTTTGCCCCTGTTTGAGCCACATTAAAATTTTTATTCACATTCTTCTATTCATTTTCAACCACACATTTTTCAATAAAATAATATTTTCCATCACATCAATAACTTTTCCTTCTTTTTCAATCACACATTCTCCATACATTCTTCCAAAATAATATGGCTCAAACACACCCTTTATCATAGTTCCCATACAAATGGAACGGGCTACTTAGCGAGAATTGTTTGTAACTTTACATCTCTCAAGGACATATACGCCGTTAGCCATTAGGTATAAAGGCAAATTATAATTTTTACATTTCCAGGGTCATAGTTCCCTATTGCTAGGTAAGTTCAAGTGGGAGTTGGCAGGTACACCTCTAAGGTTATTGTGAAGCTGCAATTATATGATACAAGGTGGATACTGAATATGAGCTCGATCCCATCTCCTCTGGCAGGCTTGTTTGGCTTTTCAGTCAGCATTATTTAGTCTTCAAAAATCTTGGTTGGCTGTCTATGCTGTCTCATTTTGCTTCACTTCCATTTTTCCTTACTCAATTTATTTATAGGTGCTCGAGAACTTTCGAGGCAATGTACAGACAAGGCTAAGAAAATTAAATGAGGGAGTGGTGCAGGCAACATTATTGGCATTAGCTGGGCTCAAACGCCTCAACATGACAGAAAATGTTACTGCCGTTCTGTCTATTGATGATATGCTGCCAGCTGTTGCTCAAGGAGCTATTGGGATTGCCTGTAGAAGCGATGATGAACAGATGGTATGTTGTACTCTGCACAATCTCTTCAACTTGTTATATTCTTTTTAATTATCTAAATCCTTCTCTCTTTATCGTCCCATTTTCCCAATCTTTGCATTTCCGTAGGAGACTTTTGGTTCACTATCTTGCTGAATAACACAAATTGATACTGCCACACTTGACATTTTATCTGGTTTTATCAAACCCTTCGCGTATATAAAACTGTCACTGGCTTCGGTCTATACTTCCTGTATCTTCTGTTCCACAGACTGAATTGAGACTAGTTTCTCGTTTTCTGTAGCTAAAGGGCATGTTTATGAAAGTTACAGGAAATTAGCAAAGACATCATGTACTAAGTGATGGAGATCAAGATAAGAATAAAGATATAAATAGATTTTAATTGGGATTTTATAATGAGAGTTTGATTCAAAATATATTTAATTAGATTAGATTAGTTTTGATATTTTAATATTATTAGAACTTTATTTCCTTTTTAACTTCTTTGCATGGTGATGAATTTTGGGTGAAGCTCAAGTTTACATTCAACTATTTTATTTATTCAAGTATATTCTTCCGCAGGCTAATTACTTAGCGTCCTTGAACCACGAGGACACCAGATTAGCAGTTGCGTGTGAGAGAGCATTTCTAGAGAAATTAGAAGGTTCTTGTCGAACTCCAATTGCTGGATATGCTCGCAAGGACGAAGATGGAAATTGTATTTTTAAAGCATTGGTAGCATCTCCGGATGGAATCCGAGGTATGGCTATGATAAAAAGTATGAAAGAAAGTTTTCAGTAAACACTGTTTTTTAACGTTTGGTTCTCATGTTTCTCCCCTTCAGTACTTGAAACCTTTCGAAAAGGTCCATATGCTTTTGAAGATATGATAATGATGGGCAAGGATGCTGGTGAGGAACTTCTCTCAAGAGCCGGTCCAGGTTTCTTTACCAGTAAATAGCTGTATGATCGATAGAGAGATTCGAGCTTGTCATTCAGCTTCTACGGATTAACTAGGTCATTCATTCTTCTCTTCTACTTGTAATTCTAGTGGGAAATAAATTTTGGTGGTTGTATATTAGTGTAGCATGCAAGATCAAAATGTGAAGGATATTTAATGTTCTTTCTTAAGTGTTGTTCATAACAATGTATCTCCCTATGGTTGCAACTTGCAAGACCCAGTCAAGAAAGGACTCTTTAGCAACGCTAAGTAAGGATTAGTCTAGGAACGTCGTGTAATTGATTTGGCTAGTGAATGATTCAACGTGATATTAGAACAAACAAGTACCGAGTGTTTTAAATCTAAGGGTCCGTTTGATTGTAAAGGTGAAAAATGGATGGAACGAAAATATTTTACAGGGAATTGAAT
>CAIGRN010098646.1:0-11104 GCA_903798345.1 Fraxinus anomala
TTAAACCTTATTTTTGAAAATCAATTTTTAAATACCTGATTTTGTGTATTTATTCCCAAATCCATAATCGCTCCCAGCCCATGCCTAAGCTTAAGCCCAAGCCCAAGCCCAAACCTAAACCCAATCTTTTCTAGCTGATTATCCCAATTGTGCCATAATTTCCTCCCCAACCCTAAAACAATAACCCGTCCCCGGTGGTCCATCACTACCTCCATTGCCTACAACCCTTTCGCATTTTCTTGCCCCTACAAATTCAAACTTTCGTGGACAATCATTTCTCAGCCGAGCCCTCACCACTCGAAATTTGATTTATTGCTAGATGAATTTGTGTTTCCGCTTGTAAATAACTTTGAGAT
This sequence comes from Fraxinus anomala, assembly GCA_903798345.1. Lineage (NCBI taxonomy): Eukaryota > Viridiplantae > Streptophyta > Magnoliopsida > Lamiales > Oleaceae > Fraxinus > Fraxinus anomala. Next base: position 357 of record CAIGRN010098646.1, read on the forward strand.
TGGAGAAGGTGGACAAGATTATTCAAGAAGAAAGCAATATCTCCACCATCGCGAGTAATTTCAATTCACACCTTGTCGTTTTTGTACATGGCTTTTAAAAATTTTGTGCTAAAAAAATATATTTTGAATTGGAGCATTGGTATGTACATTATTCAATTTTCTTCATCGATAAGACATGTCAATCTAGTGAAAGTACTTCATGATGGATTGACTAAAAATTAATTTCCAATTCCTATTGTGCAACATCCTCCAATTTCATCTCCGGAATTTGAACATCCTTCAATCTCAACTCCTAAATTACAACCGTATACTAATATTAAATGGTTGTGCTATATGTACATAATAGTTTACATACACATGATGTGGTGAGATATAATTAAATTAAAATTTCTTCAATCAAATAAAAAAAACTTTCCCACACTCTTTTGACATATCATCTATATGTAAACTATTATATATTTCCTTTTGTACAACTAACATTATTCAGTATTGAATAGGACCTGGAAAAAAGAAAGCAAAAGTCTGAATATCTTGTCATTCGACAAGATAATATTAGAATCTCATATCTAAAAACTAGGCGATCAACTAAAGCTCAATGAATTTCCAAGGATATAATGAATTGAGATCAAAAGAGTTAGTGACACTACATCAAATTTGAAAATGGAGATATATGATGTTCTTGCTCAACATGAACTTCAGGTGAACAAAATGAGAGACCAATGGTATAATAGTGCTAGTAATGTGTGGTGTTAGTAATATGTGCGGTACTTGAAATGGACTACAAGCATTATTTTTCAAAGATTGTCATTATGCAGATTACCTCCATTATTTTGCTATCAATTACAGTTGATAATTGGTCTATGTAGTTAAGGATGTCCATGTCATTTGGAACTTTTTTTCTCATTTGGACAATGTTGTCAATATTGTAACTTCTTCTCCTAAACGAGTTATAGAGTCCAAACTTTTGAGAGATAGGAAATTCAACTTATGTTGGCTACTGAAGATTGTAAGTCTGGAAGTGGGGCCAATCAAAAAGGAGTTAATCGTTGGCGCTTTCATTATGACTTTATAAAGAACTTAATGGATATGTACGGTGCAACTCACAAAGTGCTTCAATATATTTGTGGCTAGGATTAAGCTATTTGTACATTTATTCTTTACACCCTCGTATATGTTAAAAATCTAATCACCCATTAAAAAGAATGTTGTTAAAATTAATGCACCAAAATCTGTCAACTCATCTATGTGTAAGTCAACGAGTCAATCTTTATGTACATATAGCACGATCCTTGTGACTATTGTCCAAAAGGAATATCTCTAAATGAAATTTGTGGGGCTTACAAAAAGTTTTCTAGTTTTAAGTTCATGTTTATCTTGCCTTTCATGCATAAAATTATGAGAAATTATTGGTATATTTTTGTAGAACCCTTTAAAAAAGATCTCAACACATCTTGACTGCTTTGATATATGTCTCTACTACAAAACAAATCCTTCATAAATTGAGAAATAACGATTGGAAATAATTTTTCAGAAAGCTAAAACATCTATCAAGTTTGGGACCACAAGGAAAAAGAATGGTTGACAAATGAAAAATAAAACGTGTTGGCGAAAAATATAACACATTGACACAAGACATGAGTCGATTGTTAAAATTTTAAAATGAACATCTCAAAACAGATTCATACTATAAAAAAGAAAGTTAAACTTTGGATTCGACGTTTTGCTTAATTCCTTTAGACTAGTATGTCTTATTGACTTAATTGTCTTACATTTTACAAGTTTAATCAAATACATAATGATGTGTAATATACAATTAATTTAAAATTTGTAAAAGTTTCACTATATGAATTTATTTTGAAATTGGATATTTCGTAAAATTTATTAATTTTATGAGGTTCCTATTTTTTATTCTGTAAATACAATTGCCTATTTATGTGGTGTCTTACAACCGTGTCAGCTATACAACCAATGCCAGCTGGCAGTCTTCTGTATTATTCAATTTTGTTTTTTTAAAAAATAATTAAAATCCCTAAACTCCAAATAATACACGCAATCTCAGCCGCTGGATCATTTTCCTAATCAGATCATGAAACGGCTTTTATTAACCTTTACAAGTCGATCACCTTCGCTTCCAACGAACGCAAATCTACGAAAAATCCTATACATACTCGAAGAGTTTTTGAGAGAGAGAGATAAGGAACAATGGAGAGTGCATGGGGTAAACCAGGCGCTTGGGCTTTGGATTCCGAGGAAAATGAGGCGGAGCTCCTCCACCAACACAAACAAGATTCTATTGACGGAAACTCCATTGGCAGCGCCGACGCTGCGGATTTCCCATCCCTTGCGGCCGCGGCGGCAACAAAGACCAAGAAAAAGAAGAAGGGCCAAACCTTGTCTCTACAGGAATTCACCAGTTACAGGGCCAGCAAGGGCCCCGCTCCTGATGAACTTTTAAGCCTCCCCACCGCTCCCCGCCCACGCCCTGCGGAGGAGCTTGATCGAAACCGGCTAGGTGGAGGATTTAGATCTTATGGGTCTTCGTATGACCGGCCGGTTAGGGATGAGCAGCCGCGTCGACAGGGAGGTTTTGGTGGGGATTCGAGTCGAGATTTTGCGCCTTCTAGGGCTGATGAGACGGATAATTGGGCTGTTGGGAAGAAATCGATTGTTAGCGATGGATTTGATGGAAGAAGGAGAGGAGATAGAGGAGGGTTTTTCTCTGATTCGCAAACTAGGGCTGATGATTCTGACGATTGGGGTTCTAAGAAGGCCTTTGTGCCCTCTGAGCCTCGGAGATATGAAAAAAGAGGTGGCTTTGGATTTGAATCCAATAATGGTGGTGCTGATTCGGATAGTTGGGCCAGGAAAACGGAGGAGGGACGGAGAAGTGGTGGTGCATTTGATAGTTTGAGAGATAGAACGGGCAGCCCCGATTCTGACACTTGGGGGAGTAAAAGAGAAGACGGGACTGGAGGCAGTGCCAGTAGGCCGAGGTTGAATTTACAGCCAAGAACACTGCCAGTAGTCGAAGGACAGAAGAGTGAAAACGGGAATGTATTGAAGCCCAAGGGAAATAATCCATTTGGAGAGGCAAGGCCGCGGGAGGAGGTGTTGAAGGAGAAGGGGCAAGATTTGAAAGAGATTGAGGAGAAGCTCGTGAGTATGAAGGTTAAGGAGGTTGCTGCAGGGTCCCCTAAAGGACTGGCGGCTTCAAAGAGGAGCTTTTGGATTGGGAATGGGAGGGAGGTGTTGCATCAGGAGGATAGAGCTGACAGGACTTGGAGGAGGCCCGAGTCTCTTAATTCTCGTCCCGAGAGGTTGGTGAACTAGGTTTTTATATCTAATGAATTCTGATGAATATCTGTTTTGATTGCTTTATTTTTTGACAATTTGGATTGCTTTTTTGGTTCTACGTCCTTCTGATTTTGTACTCCAATCGTACTCGTGGCTACTGGTTGATCTGAATTATTTTCTTGGGGTGTTCTGTGAATGTGACAAAGCATTTCGAATAATATGTGAGATACTGCTCATATATGTACATACGCACTCTTTCAAGTATATATCAAAACGGTTAATTCAAATATAAGAGAACCTCTGCAAGCATTTGTAGCCAAATTCTGGTTTATTTTCAAGATACTTGTATATGTTTGCTTACTGTGAAACTTACTAAGTTACTGTTAGCCGAGCATTACAGTTTCTTGCCAGTTGATTCTTGTTGTCTGGATACGAATTTGTTTTAGTACCTCAAAGTTGAGGTTTTGTGAGTTCATTTACAGTATCTGCATTGGATATTGAGAGTAGTAATTAACCGATTCTTTCATCATTCGATCTCAGTGTCAGTTGTTGCCTTCACCTCCCTATATCCTTATTAATTCCATTGTTGTTTTCAGCATTCTATAAGCAACTCGCTGGTTCTACAAAACCTATTGACGGCTACGTTCAATTCCCTTCCGGACCAACAACCAGTCTATTTGATATACTACCACTTAACCTAGCTGAGAAGGAACTCTTCTTTCTCGCCTTCAATGACAATAATTGTTCATTGGTTTTGCACTTTTTTTTTTTTTCAAATTTCAATGGTAAAATTAATTTTTACTATAGAAAAAGTAACAATCCTGCTATATTTGCTTACATGTGCCGGTGAGGGGTGGAAGTTTGATTATTTTCTGTGTTCACCTAAGATTGTTGTTTTACTTCTTTATATGCAAATTTTGTTCTTTATTTGATCTTATGGGCATCTGTCTAGTGGAATACATATTTCCTTTTCGATGCTGAACTAATTTGAGCAAAAAAGGAATTCTTTAATAAGCACAATCGTTGGTTTTGGAATGTCAACCTCCTCCGTCTTCTCTATTCCTCTACTGGCTTGAGTTAGTGTTAGCAAGGCATTGAGAACTCAATGGCTCAGTGCAGTTTTAATTACTATCAATGACCTTGAAAGCATGCTTTAGTTTTGTAGTTTTTATTCTTGAAAACGTCTCTGAAGTCAATAAAATCTTTGTTACTTTCTATTTCGTAGTGCTGAGAAAACAGAAAATGGATCTGCTGAAGCAGCTGAAGATAGAGATCCACAGATGTGATGTTGAGCTTTGATGCTGAAAGTTATGGATGCGCTGAACACATGAACTTTTGTTTTTACTTTTCTGTTTTTATTTTATTTTTGACTAATGTTGTTCTGAGGTACAACACAGGCAATTTTGTAAGAGTTACAAGTAGAATATCCTTAAAAGTTTTAAGGATTGGTTGTGCACATGAATTCTTAGTCACTTTATTGAACTTCGTTTCTTTACTACTGCAGAAGTTTAGTGCTTTAATTACTTGTTAATGCTGGTTTATTCGATTGTTCTTTCAGCAATAAAAGATTCTGTTTTTGTTTCCTTTTCGTTTTGTTCTTTATTTTTATTTAATAAAAAGTGATTGTATATGCTTCTCTTTGCATTGGATTATTTTTAGTAGTGTCATTTTAAGAGTAAGTTTAGCCCCTGTTTGATGGTCATTTTTTTTGGAAAAATATTGTTTTCAATAGTGGATTTTTGGAGTGTGTGGTTAAAAAGTATGGAAAAGTTTTGGATTTACGTGTATAATATTTTATTGTGCGAATGTGTGGCTAAAAATAAGTATTTAGAAAAAAAGATTTTTGAAAGAATGGAAGATAAACAAGGACTTAGTCTAGAAGATGAAAATGATGAGACGAGAATATAAATTGAAGGATGAGAATGATGAAACGAGTCAACATTTCTCTATTCTTATTGATTTGAGTCGAGTCATAGAGCTATATATCATAGACAACCCCTTTTAGTTGTTATACGGTATCTTTGCATAGTCGACTGCAACTATAGTCCTGTAGAAATTTCAAAATGCACTTTATAGAAAGTGAAGAAATGGAACTAAGATATAGATATGGGAATGAAAAGCAAAGTCTCATACCTCGTGTCTTGGACGAATTTTGCTCATCCTTTCCTTCGAGGGTAAGTAAGTTAATAGTTACAACTTACAAGGAATAAACAGTGTTTAAGTCCCTGTCAGACAAAAGAAAAAATAATAAAACTTCATCTGATCTACATCCATGAAACTTTTAAGTGGCAATAATCCAACTTCTATTATGGTGGCACAATCCACCATTAAGTGCCGGTTTGATTCCCATTAATTGGAAAAAAAAAAAAATTTTAAATAGTATTTTTAAGAGAATGTATAATTAAAATGTAGGAAAAAGTTTCGAAAGAACGTATAGAATATTTTATCGTGTGAATGTATTATTAATAACAATTGATTTTGTTTATTTTTTATATTTGGTCAGGTTATGGCCAGCTCCTTTTGTCTTTACTTGGGGCGTTTCTTGCATCTAAACTAAAGAAAAAGTTATTAAAAATNAAAAAAAAAAAAAGAATTTTAAATAGTATTTTTAAGAGAATGTATAGTTAAAATGTAAGAAAAAGTTTCGAAAAAACGTGTAGAATATTTTATTGTGTGAATGTGTTATTAAAAACTTTTATATATGGTCAACAATTCATTTTGTTTATTTTTTATATTTGGTGAGGTTATGGCCAGCACATTTTGTCTTTACTTGGGGCGTTTCTTGCATCTAAACTAAAGAAAAAGTTAATAAAAATAAATATAAATTATCTGATTATTTGTTGTTAGTTCATATGTACTCAATTTCCACTCTGGATTAAAATTGGCTCTTGTTCGACAAAGCGTTTTGAGATTATAAGTAGGTTAAAATTCATTTTTAACAATATTTAATTTGATCCATAATTTGTATTTACTTTTTTACCAAACATTTTGTGAAATCTATCAGCTTAAAATCTCAAAAAGCTTCGTCAAACAGGAGTTTAATAACAAGCATATATATTATTATCTGCCATCAAATATTTGATGTTCAATTAATATCTACATAACCCATGCCCCAAAATTTCCAAATTTCACTTAAATTATCATTTGAGCCTCCAATTTTATGAAGTTAATTTTGTTTCTCAACTTGAAGGGTTGCCTACAAATGAAGTGGGACATATTTATATCGCGACCATGTGACGATATAGTCTAAAGAAGATTTAAATGGTTTCGTTATTGGAGATTAATTATTCATGTATAATGAAAGATTGATGATCAGCTTGCTCCTCTTAAAGATTGTAAATAAACTTAGTATTTGAACAATATTATCAATATTTTCTTTGTTGCATCACTTTTTAATTACAATAAGTATTTTTTTTATTTACTTAAAACTTATTGTCTCTCCTTTTCTTGTCTTAATTTAATCACCAATCTTCTATGAATTAGCATATCTCATATTTGATGATGATTTATGTCCTTTCGTTAGCGTACTAAAATATGGAACAAATATTCTGTCGCACTTTTCCGTTTCTTTCTTTTTTCCCCCTTACATTTTAATGTACGTTAGGCAGAAACTGTTATCAATAAAAGATGTACTAATTAATGAATGATTAATAATAAAAATGCAATGAAAAAAATGGTTTAGGACACAAGTACCACAATAACATAAGATTTTGAATTTTTAATACGACTAAATAATAGTGGAACAATAAAAATATGATGGTAATATACCCGAGTTANCAATAACATAAGATTTTGAATTTTTAATACGACTAAATAATAGTGGAACAATAAAAATATGATGGTAATATACCCGAGTTACTACTAACAATTGTGATAATTTTTGTCATAAATTTACTAGATAAAATTTTAATAATAATTCATTTTTGTCCTTATTCCAATGGAATCTTGTAACACACAAAGAGCATCCCATTATCCATCTGCTATATATGTCTAACTGTCTTCATCATAGATCAAAAATAACAAATGGCGAAGCTATGCATAATTTTCTTGCTTTGCTCGTTAGTGATTATCAGTACTGCTGCTGCAGGTGGCCTTAAAGAAGGGCCGGAAGCCGTCGAAAAGTGGTTCGAAAAGCTACCATATGCGAAAGAAAAATTAACCAAACTTCATTTCTACTTTCATGATACGGTAAGTGGCAAGAATATAACTTCTTATGCGGTGGCTCAATCCAACAATACATTCAAGTCCCCAACTTTATTTGGTCTAGTAAGCGTAGCAGATGATCCTTTAAGGGTGGGGCCGGAACCCGACTCGAAGATCGTGGGTCGAGCCCAAGGGATATACGGTTTGGCTTCACTAGAAGAGCTTAGTCTACTTATGACCCTGAATTTGGTTTTCACGGATGGAAAGTATAATGGTAGCACGCTTAGTGTACTTGGACATAATCCGGTGTTGCACAAGTACCGAGAATTGCCTATCGTTGGCGGCTCCGGTGTTTTCCGATTGGCGCGCGGTATCGCCACTGCTCAAACTGTTTGGTATAATCTTACTTCCAATAATGCAGTTGTTGAGTATACCGTAATGGCTTTGCATTATTGATTTCCCCGTTGGGTTTTGTTTATTTGGTATTTGGTAAGGTTGTGACCTGCTCCTTTGTCTGTACTCATGGTTTTCTAATTTTCTAGCTTCTATACATTTAAGGAGTTATTATTAAGAATACATGGGAATTTGATTATTGATAGTTGTCATATATTATAGCGTGTTTTTTATCCTAATTATTTTTAAAAAATCGATTTTTTGGCAAAACAAAAGTTGAATCCTAAATGAATAAAATAACCTTGAGTAAAAAGGAATTAGCCACTTGTACCAGAAGTGGTTGACAAAATTTATACATATAACTCACATGGGTGAGTCCTGCGTGTAATAAAAAATTGCCCAAAAAATCCCATCCAACCCCTCTATTGTGAGGTGCCGGTGGGGTTTCGGTCAACCCCCACCAAGTACACCAAGCATCTCTCGAGTAAAAATGAATTTCTATACATATACCCCCCATCAAATATCACTCATAACTTGATCAAAAGACCGTTTTGGCTCCAAATTATGATGCAAGGGGAACAAATTTGTATTGAAGCTTTGATAATGCATAAATGTGATGTGGGCCCATAGCAAGGGTAGAAATGATATTTGACGGAATAATGATTTGTCGTGCTACTTAAACGGTTTGAATTAAACTCAAATTCCCCCATTTCAAAGTATCAGATTTGATAAAATTTGATTATATTCAAAATTTGAAGGGATTTCGTATTTACGAGGAAAGAATTTGGTGTCACTATGGTGTAGTTAGTTTCTGATCGTGGTAGTGATGTTGGCTCTGATGGAAAGAGCATAGGAGGTGTTGGTTATTCGTAGTGTTTAGCGTTGAAAAATTACTTGTCTTATAAAAAGGATCAATACGTTGTAATAATATGTGACACAAATTGTAAGTTACAATTTTATAAAATTGCATATACTTTTAACGGGATTTAACGCAAAATATAAATTACGAGCATCATACAAAAATTACATATGGTATTAGGAGTAAAATAGACTGTAAGTTACAATCATTCATTCTGAAAATAGTCCATTGGAGGGTCCATTTTTTAAGGACTAACAAATTAACTCAAATCTAAATTACATTCTGAAAATTGGCCACAAAAATGGATCATCTACTATTACTGCAAGCAGTTCCACGGCCAAACGTGTTTATATCTCCCGAGTTATCCGCCTATGATCTCACAGTCGAGAAAGATTGGTTAGGGATATTGGCGAATCAATTGGGTTGACGACTGAGAAGTTAACAAATGTTCAGGTCTTTTGGTCAATCAACGGCCGTGAATATGGTGGTGGGGGAGAGTGAGGTTGGCCAGTGGAGGCGGCAGAGGAGCGGTGACATTAAGTAGGTGGGGGTGGTGGTGATGGTGGCAATGGGGGTGGGCATTGGTAACACTTGGTGAAAAGTCCAAATGTGTCGATTTGGTGTATGAAATTTGTCATGCTAGCCCACCCACCAAATCCAAATCCAACAATTAGCACCCAAACTACCACAATTATGTTGATAATGTAACTGCCAACCCATCTTCCAAAGTACTTTGATGGCTGCTCCACTGCATTCTGTGTTAAGAAATAATCAACCAGATTATTTGAGATTAGTAAAACAAATCTTAATTTGAAGAAAAAAAAATTAGATAAACATTTCACGCACCTCTCGAGCTGCAGGTGATCTAAAGGTGAACATGTGAGCGAGAGCAGGGATAATATAGACGGTGAAGCTAACAAGAAGCGATCCGACTGTGGAGTTTATGGGACCAAAGAATGGAAAAGCAATTGCCAAAAACCATATCGGTATCACCACCGGCAACCTTGCTGCCGCCCGCTTGCATAAACTCTTGCACTTTTGCATTCCGATTGTCTTCTCCCATACGAAATACAACGGTGTGCATGCAAATCCGAACGTTATAAACTGCATCAATTGTAACGAGAGCGACGTTAATTGTCAATCACAAATGTTGTATAGTACTAGATCAATGACTAAAGTGCAATAATTTAATAACATAGCTTAGAATCATGTCGCTATTGCATTGGTATCGATTTTCTTTACAAGGTTTGTTCTCAACAGATTTGGAGTCACCCACACCTATATATGGTATTTATCAATTTTTCAAGGCTTGTTTTCAATAAATTTGAATGAGCTACATGAATGTAACAATCAAATGGGTTAATTCTTACCCCCCATTTGGCAATGCTTTTAAAAAGTCAAAACTTGTTTACGAAACTAGAAGTTGTTTTTGAACATGTTTGTATAATTTTTTGAAAGTACCTTTTTTTTTGTTAAAAGAGATTTTAAAAAAAAGTTGGTGTGAGATAAGCAAAAGTCAAACGAGAAGTCCTGTCAAATGAATGTTTAAATGAGGACTATAGTGTAAACAAAAGGAATAATAAGTGTACATCCTTTGATTTACATCTTTGTTATACACTTCATTGAAGTTCAAAAAATGTTCGACAAGAAACCGTGTATTTTTCTTTAAAAAAATTGTCTAATTATGTGTTATCACGTGACAATACGTAAAAAATAATGTGAAAAAAGATGTAGCATGATTGTAACAAAAGTAAAGAGTATGCATGCCTGATGGATGAGCATCAAAATGACAGCCATGTCCCTGAAGGGGGATCTTGGAAGAAGAGAAAATGCATTGGAGTGATTGAGAAGAGCATCTCCAAATGCCCAGTACACTGCTGCTGCTGAAGGAAGAGTCAGTGTCAACACATAAAGGGTCGCCAATAAGTATATGGCTTTCAATTTCTGTGGCTTCCACATTGCGTGCATAATCTCACTGTCATCATCGATTACTTCGACATTAGTTGATCATTAGATAGAATTAAACAGTACTACATAACGAGATTACAACGTATTTTCT
>CAIGRN010098654.1:3972-18082 GCA_903798345.1 Fraxinus anomala
AAAAAAAAATAAAAAAAAAAAAAAAAAAAAAAAAAAAAGAAAAATAGTCTCATGATGAGGGCATGAATTATGATGAATTGCAAATTTACAGAATATAGGAAAGTGCAAAATGGTAGAAATGCCAATAAATGGAAATGGTTATCAAACAAAGTTCTTAACTAGTCAAACTGGCCACCTCAATATAATGCAATAACTTCCAATCGTAAATAAGATGAATCATACTTCAACATTATACCAATAAAAACCGTGACTTCATATGTAAAATATTGAATATTGTCGTACAACTAACAGCATTTATTAATGGCAACCATAAAATTTCAAACTGGAGAAGACATTTTAATTTAAGTTAAAGTCAATAATTAATTTGAACCATAAATTTAATAGGATCTTCAACCTTTCAATTACATATTTCACAATCTACTAAAAATCTTATTTTAATCCCCACCAAATAAAGGCTAAATTTTCCTTTCCGATATGTCATTTTCACTATTTTGTATTCAGTTGACAGGAGTTAAAATGAAGAAACAAACACTTCAAAACTAAAACCTAGTTTTAATTGGTCAATATCCCATTGCACGGGATAAATGAACCTTATTTTTCTTTCTACAAGTAAATAACTTGGAGGGATCCACTATGGTGATAACTTGAAAAGCCTGGACTGATATACGCTGGTATACATTTGTTAACTCATGTTTAAATGATTTTAATAGCATCATCACCTCATGGCCAGTAAGGAAAGCGTTAAACCAAGCAAATGATAGTAAACACACACACACACAGAGAAGCATAATGTTTTGCACTGACCATGTATGAAAATGTAAAACAATAAATACGAAGGACCTCTTCAGCATCTAGAACTAAAGCAACCACATGCGCCTCACAAGGTGTTTTCTTGATTGCGTAATGCTCAAGGATGATGCCCCCTTTGTCTTATTTGTTCTTTCCAACCAACCTGCAGTGTCGACCTGAACCAAATATGTACATAACGTCAAAATTCAAATATATCAAACTCTTGTTATAATAGTACCCAATAAATCTGGAATGCAGAAATCTTTTGTTCTTGTTACAATAAGAACAAAGGCGTTTATGCTACCTTGTTATCAGGTACATTTCAGGTTTACAAGATGAAAACAGATGAAACAATCGCCCACAAGACACAAGAACGGATATTCTGCTTCGTGTTTTAGGCAGGATAACTTCAACATATTAAGCAGCAAATATAGAAAACAAACTTTTTTCCTATGTGATTCTCAGGAATATACCCATTGAATTGAGATGTAAAAAACATGCTATATGTCAAATGGGGAAATTCTCCAAACCTAAGACGAGTATGGGAAAAGTGGAGGATTCAATGGGAAAGAAATCATTCTTTTTTATTGTGAATTTTGAATCTTCCTTTTCAATATGCTTTCTCTTGTATTCTTTTATTGATGAGATGACACAAAGAATGGAAAGTTCCATATGAATTGAAAATCATAATTCTATATATAATTTTCATGTGTATTTCGCTCATCGTCAAATACAACTCTAATGGATCCGGTCTCTACACATGTAATCTGGCTCACACTTTATTTAGATGTTCTAAACCAACAATTTAATTTTTGTTAGATAACTTTAATTGGGCTCAATTTTAAGATGACTTTATACAACGATGACTGTTATTTTAGAATTCAAGTCAACCAAGGAACTCACACATTTATTGATAAGTCATCATAGGAATTAATATAAAATGATAAAATAGCATATTAACATCTTCAACACTATAGAAAAATTATATAAGCGTGGGAAACTTGATATTCACTAGATATATGTTTCTCCCATCTTACTGAAATTGAACTCGAATTGAATCTCGGGTTAAACCAGCTTCAGGTCCAACCACAACACGATTTTCTTGCAAGATTGCATTTAGCAACGTTGACTTTCTAACATTTGGCCTCCCTACGATTGCCAATTGTAGTGGGAGCGTAGACTCAATGTCCTCATCCTCACTGGAGCAATTTTGTGGATATCCTCATCTAGTGTTGGAAAAGGATAAGGCATGAAAAGCCAAGCAATTAATTATTGATTACAAAAGGCCAGCTACAATTATGCACCAAAAGAGATGGGCAGGCTGTAGTTGAATCTTCATAACAATGTATAAACTGTAAGCTTAGACTAGTCTTTGTAAATTTAAGAGACACGTGTGATACGAGGGCCATGCATGCACCATGCAACGTGGAAGACTACTTTGTTAATTATTGTTCTGTTTAATAAGCCACGAGAGCTGGTCTTTAGTATATTGTTTTCCTGTTCCTTTTAATATACCAGGAGAACTAGTCTTTAGTGATAGTTGGATTTCTTCCTATTTAATTGCATTGTTTGTTATCCTTCCAGCAGTGTAAAAGACAATTATAAATAGTCGGTAGCATTCTTAATAAAGCAAGCAGTAATTAAAAACCCAGAAACTCTCTTATCTTCTTCTTCTCTGTTAAAATTCATACGTGTCATTGGTATCAGAGCGCGGTTCTGACTATGGACACTAGTGGCAAAACCAATGCGGAATTTTGCAATGAGGTGAACGAATCCTTGGCTCGACATGAGTCCGATTTCGACCAAATTAATGCAGCTCTACGAACCGTGTTAACTGAGTTACAAGCTTTAAGAGTCTCAAACACCACACACACTAGTCAAGCTGATATCAACCCACTTTACCCAGGTGAAACCTCACGTTCTCCAAATGTTGTGCGACCCAACACCCTTAACGACAATCATCACCAACATCTCAAGCTGCTCTTTCTGAAGTTCAACTCTGAGGACCCAAGCGGCTGGGTTTACAAGACAGAGCAATACTTTTGAGTTTCAGAACATTGCTTGTGACCAACAAGTTTAGCTAGCTTCCTTCCATCTAGAAGGCATTGCTTTACAATGGCACCGATGGTTGACAAAATTTTGCGGACCACTTACTTGGGATGAATTCACCAAGGCAGTCCTTCGTTTTGGCCCAACAGATTATGTGGATCCATTCGAAGCTTTAACTCGGCTTAGACAAACTACAACTGTGGCAGCTTATCAGGAAACTTTCAAAAAGCTTTCCCACTGAGTTGATGGCCTGCCTGAAACTTTCCTTATTGGTTGTTTTATTGCAGGACTTCGAGACGATGTTCGCATAGAAAACTACATTTATGTTGGAAGGCAAATATTCAGTGGTGGCAAAGTTATGGTGCACTTTGACAGTAAAGGAAAGTCCACAAAGAAGAGAATCGTTCCCTAAATTGGGATATACAAAGATAGAGAGAGGCAGTGTATAGGCTAAAATCATTTGTACATGGGAGATTTGACAGCCTCTCACATAAAGCGTGAGTCCCGTGTAAATAAAAAATTCCAAAAAAAGTATGCCTTTTATTGTGAGCGTTGGTCATCCATTTCTGTCAATCATGTCCAGTACAAGTAACTTGATTCGTATCTATATATATGTGTTGTCAGTGAGAGAGAGAGAGAGAGACAAAAAGTGGTTGAGTGGTGTGAGAGAGAGATTAAAGTTGCTCCGAAGTGAGTGATATTGTAGATAGTGAGGTGGCGTGTAATTTGGTGAGAGGAAATGTGTTTTTGTAACAAAATATTATGCAACTTTTCATCAATACAATTATTTCTTTGGTACTTAAATTCAACAAGGATTTTCTCCAACAATGAACTCATTAAATTTTTAAACCCATGAGGGATTGCTAAATTTGAGTCCTCTCAATATTATGTGCAATTTTGGGTTTTTTAATTTTTATTTATTTATTTCTTCTACAAACGTCACCTACACCTAAAGAGGGATTTTCAGTCTTCCTATGTTTAGGCAGGGGAGTTGTGGTATCCCTACCCTATTTTATATATGGAAATCACAATACAGCCAAATTGAGGGTGACATTTTTCCTTACCTCCATGAAAGTGTACATTTAACAAAAAGAACAAGAGGCAAGTAACTATAATCCTATTATCTAAACAATTATGTGCAATCTTGTTAAAAGAGAGCCTAACTAAAATTACCCTAGTAGCTACCAAAAAAGATTGATGCCTCTGGTATCTCCAATCCTTCCACAATTCACTTTCCTTACAAGTCTACAATCTCCATTCCACCTCCATTAATCTAACATCGTCTATGTGCAAGTCTTAAATTGGGGAACCCTATCTTGTCGAGTCTTAAAGCACCTCGTCGTGCCTCTCAAAACTTTTCGCGACTGATTATTTTTACACACTTTCTTCTTGCATCAAAATCACAGAAAATTATTGAAGATAAATTATTTCATTTTAGAATTGAACATGATGGAGCTCATGACTTCTTTATTTTCATACAATTAGTTATATGGATATTTTTGAAACATACAATCGCAGTTGAACTACTCAAGGAATTTCTTGAGCCAAAGGGCTGAATTCTTGAGATATCTTTTGAGTCCTTGTGAGCGATCCACATAAACAAAACCAAACCTTTGAGTGTATCCAGAACCCCATTCAAAATTATCTAAAAATGACCATGGGAAGAAGCCCTTCACATCAACCTTATCCCTATTAAAAAAAATAAAAAAAATCAAAGCATAAATTATCATTCTTTCATTTGACACCATCTACAATAAATAAAGAAAAGAAAAGTGTGTATAGAACAACTTGGTTAGTTTAATAACTTTGATATGATTTTGATTAACTTTTGCTTTATTAGAAATAATCATTTGATTTCCATAAAACAATTAATGAATGTGCCATTTAATGTGCCCGTGTCAAATTTTGCACCAAAAAAAAAATTTCTGAAAGGTAATTAATTATCTTGTTTAATTTTATCAAATCTAACGTACCAAAATTTATTGTGTATAATTTTCACGTACGGGTGAAAATTAATTGGTAAACTCAAAGATGAAAGGTAAAAAAATACTTACATGATAGCTTGCTTAACAGCTAAAAGATGACGGCAGTAAAAACTAATCCTTTCTGGATCATTGGTCCCTTGCTTTATTGAATTAATATTAGCATCGCCAATTCCTGCCATTAATTCCAGTATTTAGAATCATATAAAGGCTATGAAAAATGGCATTCAAAAATTCAAATTAAATTCATATATATGATCCAAAATATTGAGTTCAGATAATATTTTTCTCACCACATTCTGTGACATAAATAGTTGGATTTCTGTACTTTTGCTTCGTGTAGACGAGGAGATCTCTGAGCCCTCTTGGATACACATAAAAGATACTTACATTTGTCTGTTTGTTATTTAAAATAAATCATAAAAACATAACGAAATCAGTTATTTGTCACATTAATTCGATAATTTGGAACAAAATCTCGTAAAATTATTTCAAAGTAACTTACCGGATCACCAATCAATTTTCCATTTCTCTCAGCTGCAATATAGGAGGAAACGGAAGTACAAGGTGAATGCTATATACGAAATTGAAAAATATTTCACGTTATGTTATAAATAGCATTTTGATTTTTGGGTAATCTATGAGCTTACTTGTAAGATTAGTTTGAGAATCTGTTGAGAAGCTCATGTTAACAGTATTGAAAGAATGAAGATTAGCAGCATAATTTGCAGTATAGTAATTGAGTCCCAAAAAATCAAAGGAGCCCTTCAACAACATAGCTTCTTCGAGTGTGAACTTTGGTAAGCGTTTTCCAACAAGATCGCGCATGCATTTTGGATAATCTCCATATGTTAATGGCTCCAAAAACCTTCAAAACATCATAAGAACATTCATATCATCAAGACTCCTTACCAAGAATTGTAGGACATGAAATTGATCTCTCGTCCAAATAGGATACGATAAAAATTTCTCACTACTGAAGTGGCAAGAAAACCCTACTTATGGTTCTAGGCAGTTTTTGGACAATATTAAAGAGTAGAGTCTCATCACTTTATGTTCATTAGAGTATTGAATAGGACTAAATACTGTCACGGACAAAATTTTAGTTCTTCTTTTATACCATTGAGTACTTTTGAACTCCTTAGCAAGCATAGTGTTAGCGTTTATCTAGGTTCAATTTAACGTTGTACTTACCATCCATACATAAAATCAAGGGCTCGTTGAGCTGCTTTCTTATCAACTTGGCTTTTGGAGTACGGCACAAACCAGTGAGACACAAGAACTATGCCAATTTCGCCCTTCTGATGCGGCTATATATGTAAAATCATCAATATTCCATAATTATTAGTAGCTATTTGTGCATATGTACAAGTAATTAAATATTGATCCAAAAAAATGTAAATACATATGAACATATTTATGGCTTGTTTAGTAAAAAATGATTTTTATTTCACTGAAGTAACATAGAAATTTTGTTTTTTTATATCATAGTTGTGTCATTTCTAGTATTACATTCTACATAATTTTACCTTTAAATTATAGAGTAGTGTGTATTGGCACGACTAGGATTAGATTTTAGTAGGCTGGAATCCAGAGTTGGGTTAGTCATGAGCTTTCAGGCTGTAGTCCAGGTTTTTTCTTTTAAGGGTCCACTCGTTGTTTGTCACGTACTAAAAACTCAAATTTCTTTCAATTATGTACCAATATTTCTATAGTGTCACAAATATCAGACGGATAGTTATAAGAATATTTGAATTGCTATTTTCTATGGTAAGTAAAACAAAGCCTCTTAAGGTATGTAAAAGAGTTAATCAACGTATCATTCATAGGCGGACCCACATGGGGTCATGTGGGGTCAAGTAACCTACAAAAAAATTTTATTTGACTTTTTTTTTTAATCAAAAATTCTGTAAATTCGGTTTGGTTAGTGCCTCACAAGACCACTGAATTGTTGGTGACATAGAATAAAATAAAGGTGAGTGCCTTTCAAGACCACTGAATTGCAGAATTTCTAATGCAAGAAATGTTTGCAAATTGACGTTAATTTCCGTAAAATCACCATTCACCTACTAATGTAAACCATTGTTGGCAAGGACAGTTATACTTTGAAATGAATAGATACAACTTTTCTAGAGGCAATGCAAATCGAAACCATGATTGGAATTAAGCAAAATCTTTATCATTTATGCAGTCCTTCAAATTAGAATTGTAAATGTATATCCTATTTCTGCCTTCGATAAATTATAAATAAAAATGATTCAGACAAAATCAATTTACATGCAACCTGTCATGTATATGAAATCTGACATAATGCAAACCAAATAGGATATATGTATAAACTTTTAATTTCTACCACCCGAGTTCTGCTCGAGTGTTCTTAAGGCACCCATAACGTCCCTAATTCTGCTAGAGCAGTATTCTGGGCACCCTAACTTTCAAAGTATGAAACAAGTAAACTACAATTGTAGTAGTGTATTAACTTATTTTCATTAATGTTATAATATCTTTTTTTTTTTTTCAATTGCATTTTAATGTTTGACCCCACAATACAAAATGTTTGGCTCCATCCCTAGCATCATTGTTATTGTTTTGGTTTCTTGTGCATAAAGACACATCAAGGGAGGGAATATGACTCAATGTGATGCTTTCATTATGGTAACTCGTACAAATTTCACTTTTTTACTTCAAACTTAATAAAGTGTAGTTTTTACATACCTTGTACTTTTGCCTGTATAATTTGACTGTTTGGGCATGACAAAGGAGCATGGTGTGAGCAACAATGTAAGGCTCTGTGCCGGAGTTGCCGACAGGACAGTCATTGTTCAGCCAAGAAGAACAACGTCCCGGAGCCAGTGCACCCGAGTCGTAACCATTTACTATGAATACATATGGCTCGTTCATAGTCAACCAATGCTTAACCCTATCACCAAATTCTTTGAAACAAACCTCTGCAAAATCTTTAAAATCATCCCTGCCGGAAAAAAAAAACAAAAAAAAAAAAAAAAACATGATAATCAATTTTAATGTTTGCCTTTTTCAATATATAATGTGACTAAAACATTGGATATAGGTCTATGTATTTGAAAAATACTAAGGTTGTTTTGTTGTTTGATATGATATCAACATGTGGACGGTCTATTTCAAATTTAAATTTCAATAAATAATTTAATTGTTCTAGAGATCTTGAACGAACTCGGATAGTACAGTCTTAACATTTTGCTTAGACTTTCCACAGTATCAAAGTTTCAATTAAGTTCATTAGATAAATAGTAAACTAATTTAGGGTAATCTTGACTTTGAGATCCGCTTAATGTGTACATGGAATTTGATTACTTACACAATGCGAGGGCTTAGAAAGCCACCATACTCATCTTGCAGGGCTTGAGGAAGATCCCAATGATATATTGTAACGAAAGGTTGTATGCCTATCCATTTCATATATGAAACTCATTAAGTATATAATTTAGAGAGAGGGGGGGGGGGGGTGGGTGGGTGGGGGTTGGGAAGGTGATCAATAGAATAATACATCTCAAACCTTTTGATAGGAGCTCATTAATGAGGTTGTTGTAGAAGGTGATCCCTTCTTTGTTTACTCCTTTACTTAATTTCCCATCTGCATAAGTTCAATTAAAGTTTAATCAAGCTAAAAATCATCAAACAAGTATAAAAGAGGAAAAATAATTATTAAATTTTGTATACAATTTATGGGAGCTCATGAATAATTATTCAGTGAGGTACTTATTGAAGAAAATTCGGCAAAGATATACACGACATAAATTAAAAAGATGAGTTACTTATAAAGCAAACTTAGCCCTTGTTTGTGATACATTAAAATTAGATTTTTATTAAATTTTGATAAAAGTCGATGAAATGTATGTTTGAAAAGTTTTGGATTCTATTAAATGCGTGGTTAAAATAAATTATTAATTTTGTCTAGAAATTTTAATCAAATTATAATCTAGATGAAATGAGATGTGATTTCCTTCCATGTAATTCAAGGAGTAATTGAAAGCTGGCTACAGCATAAATTAATTACGTATAATTATTTCCAATTCCAACCATTAAAAAAAATTATCTTAACACTATTTCTTTATAAGTAAACATTTAAGCTTAGCCAATCATGCTCTCACTAAAACATACCGAGCCGGCTCAAACATTAGATGAGTTAAGCCGTCGCCAATGATTAATCGAAGGCCCCAAATTTTGATATTTATATATATTTAATTTTGTTTGTCTTATGAATTTGTCGATAATTAATAACATTAAAAAATCTTTTAATATTATGAACGTTTCATTAGTTAGTAATATTTAAAAAATAAATAGTTTAACAAAATTAATACCAAAAAAAAAAAAAATCTCAATAAACAAATAAACTAAAATAAAAATGAAATACAAACTGAAATTTTGCCTCAATTAAATACAATAAAAAATAATAATTCACAGTAAGTAATATTATAAAAAAAGAATAAAAATATATTATTCTTATTTTTTAGTATTTCATAAAAACATAAAAAAAATATAGAAATAATAAAATTTTAGACTGACAGCAATGACTTCTTGTTGATGAGTAAGTATCGTCAATTATTCACAACATTTTCGACGATATTACAGTTATTGATAGTTGACGAATGTGTATAGGCGATCATCAACAATATTGCTACCAATAATTTTGCCTGTGTCTTTAAAAAATATTGATTTTAAACTAAATTATCAATAGTCAAACTATCGGGATCATCGACAACTTCTCGTCGGTGATTTTCTACAGGCAACATCACCGTCAATGATCATTGATGGAATTTCAAGCAATCTCCTTAATGATTTTGCATGAAGTACTCGAATTGCTTAAGCCACCTCAAATAACATATATAAATAACTTAAGGACCACTATACTGCCATCAAATATGAAATAGATGTCTTACTTTCCCCTATCTACCAACTCTTAACAACACAAAAATGTAAAGATGGCGTTTTCATGTTGTCACGTTCAAATTATCATAAATTAATGTGAGCTAAGCAATATTAAACAAAACATATACCAGTGATCACTTAAAATAAAATGATATACATTACAAATAATGTATATTAATCTAGTGTTTTATTTGATAACACTCAAAAAGGAAGAAACTTTAATAGTACGGGATTGTTTGATATATAAAGCTTTTTATAAAAATTTTAGTTGATTTTGATAAAAATTGATGAAATATATTGTTGAATAGATGATAAAAGTCATGAATTCCATGAAATATGTTAGAATATGACCTAAATTCCTATTTAAATTAGGTTTGGGTTGTTTGATTGATAAATGAGACAAACAATTTTGGTTTTGGAAGTCCGGTTTGAAAAGGGGATCAAATTTCATCAAGGGATTTGGTGTTTGATTGAAAGGACTTTGGAATGGATGAAAAATGCATTTGGAGTATTTGGGACAGCGATGGGGGTGTCTAGGTGCCGACCAGTGAAAAGAGAAATAGGGTCTGGGCACGAGCACAAGCATTAGGCCAGAATTGGGGTTTTATTGGGATTTTTGCATTCTACTTCATTTAAAATACTAAAATTGGACTTTTATATGTACTCCACATGGTTTAAGCTCTTCAAATGCTTGAGTAACATAGAAAAACATTATAAAGCATTGAAAGAATATCAAAGTTAGCTGATCTAGTTTATATAAAGAGAGACTTGTATATTTCTGATTTGGATTTTCACGTAAATTTTATGTTCTTGTGTGATTCTTTTCATCTTATATGTTGGATTTTTTTGACACCCAATAAATCTGGACGATGGTTTAAAACAATTGATGGAAATTTAACGACATCAAAGACTTGGTTCGACTCGAATACTACCGACACTTTTGGAAGGCCTAAGTTGGAGATGGATTGATGGTTTTGTTTAGTATGGGGTAAATTGGTTTATTGGTTAGGCCCATTGACCTATTAAAGTTGGCCCATCACCTTTGGCCCAATTGTGTGACCTAATTTCTATTGGTATATATATCCATTATTCTTGGAGAAAAGGTGTGGTGCAAATTGAGAGAAGAGAAAGAGAAAAGAGCCGGTTTTTGTCTTGGTCACTTTGGAGCCATTGCCTTCTTCTAGTTTCTTCCTTCCTTAGTGGTTATTTACATCCACCCATTATTGATCCTTTGTGGGTTAATTAGAAGAGAGAAACTTGAGGCAACCGGTGGAGGGAAGTGTTGGGTTGAGCTTGAAGCCATTTGGTGTTGTTTGGTGTTTTTCTGAGCCCGATTTATTGAAGCTTGGAGTCCAAAATCTTACATTATCATATTTTTTTTGTTTTAATATTCATAACAAGTGTATAAGTTATATCATTGGGTTATTGCAAATTGGCTTATTTTACAACAAATGATATTAGAGCCAAGGATTGAAGTTCTTGGAAGAGCAAGTTTGGTCTCGTATTACAGCAAGCTTTGATCAACTCAAAACGAGGTTTGATTGTTTCAGAATGACAAGTATGAAGTTTGAAATTGCGCCTTTAGATCGTAACACCAGATTTTCTTTGTGACAGATCAAGATGTGAGTAATGTTTGCCCAATTGGATTTGGATTATGTTTTGTTGGGGTTTAATAGAATTCCTGTAACTTTGACATTGGATTAGAAGTGGCATAAGATTCGGAAGGCCTTATCACAAATACATCTTCATCTTTCAAATCAAATTCTTCAAAACGTGATAAGAAAGAAAATTGTTACTGTATTATGGTTGAAATTAGAGAAGTTATGTACGACTCAAAGTCTAACAAATAAATTGCACCTAGAGCAGTGCTTATATTCTCATCACATGGCAAAAATTGGATCTGTGGAACATCATTTGTTTGTATTCAAGGAAATCTATGTTGATTTGGAAACCATGGAGGTCAAATACGACGAAGAGAACTTAGGGTTGATTTTTCTATGTTCATTGCCCGCTTCAAATATGATATTGAGAGACACCATCTTGTATATTAGAGATACTTTCACCATTAACGTCTTTATGATGCACTTTATTCTAGAGTTAAGATAAAGTAGCTGGTCGTCGGATCAAAAGCCCAAGCAGAGGGTCTTGTTGTTCGTGAGACGGATTTAGGTGGTCATGGAAGAGATATGTCTAAGGAAAAGAAAAGTGATATGGTCTGTTATTTTTGTTGGAAGTAGGGGCACTAGAAGAAGTTCCGTTCAAAGTAGCAGAATAGGAATAAATTAGTTTCCACAGATCAAAAGGGACATCCTGGTGATTCCGATGAAACTAGTCTTGTAAAACAATAATGTAGTGACGAAAATCTTTTGGTGATTTGTGACGGCGACTCCAAATCTAACGAGGATTAGATCCTTGACGCAGCATGCACTTTTCATGTGTTTTCTAACTAGGACTGGTTTTCAACATATGAAACTATTACAAAGGGTTATGTGGTGATGAAAAATAATTCGCCTTGTAAGATAGCTAGCATTGTTAAGGTTAGAATCAAGATGTTTAATGGGAAGGTCAGGACACCGATGAAGTAAAACATGTTCTTACTTTAAACAAAAATATTATCTCCTTGAGTACTCCGACTAAAAAGATACAGACATACCAATGGAGGTGGAGTTTTTAAAGTAAGCGAGGGTTTTAGAGTTGTGTTGAAGGGACCGAGAAAGTCTCAATTATATATTTTGGAAGGTTCAACGATCACTTTAGATGCAGTAACTCAGTTAGAGTTGGTTGTGATTGTATTGCTCGTGGTGATGCGAACAATCGAATTGAAGAATTTGCCACTAGCTCAGGTGGAGCTCATTTTGATCTTGATAGTCGAGTTGCTCATGGTGATTAGAGTAGAATTGGTAACTCATGTGGAATTGGAAATGAACGAGATGATTCAAACAAGTTTGGAATGTCAAGGTGGAGATTCTTAAAATATAACCCAAATTTTTATTTGGATTAGATTGGGTTATTTGATTGTTAAAGGAGTCAAATAATTTTGGTTTGAAAGTTCGGTTTGAAGATGGATCAAATTTCATCAAAGATTAAGAGTTTGATTAGAGGGACTTTGGAATGGATGAAAAATGCGTTTAGAGAAAAGGGGTTGGGTGCCTAGGTGGCACCCATGGTGTCTGGGTTCCAGACAAGGGCTCTGGCGCCATCGTTGGGCTGGAATTAGATTTTTATTGGGATTCCTGCATTCCACTTTATTCAAAACATCAAAATTGTGCTCGTATATATACTCCACGTGGTTCAAGCTCTTCAAATGCTTAAGTAACATAGCAAAACATTGTATAGCATTGAGAAAACATCAAAATGTGATGATCTAGTTTATAGAAAGAGAGACTCGCATATTCTGAGATAAGTTGAGAGTTTTGCGAGATCCTTTTATAATTCTTTATTATTGATCATAGTGAATTCTCTGCATCTGCCAGTGGATTTCTGGATTTGGGTTTTCACGTAAATTTTGTTTCTTTTATGTGATTCTTTTCATCTTGTCATATTTTATTGACTTTAATATAAACAACAAGTGATATAAGTTCTATAACGGAGTAATTGCAAATTAGCTTGTTTTACAACAAAATATGTAGTTTAAATTGAAGTTCGATAAGTTGAATAATTGATAAATTTTAATATTTTATCAAACAATCACTTAAGAATCGACTTACCGCTCATAATTATGATTAATTTCAATAGTATCAGTTGTTACTTTACTCCATATAATTGAGTGATAAGCATATTCACAGTTATTAAAACTTGAATTTGAGGTCAGTCTGGTCTGACATCTTATCACGTGTTTACATATATTATAAATATCATGCACATACATGTTCGGTGTTATGGATATAATATTTTACATTTTAATTTGCAGTATAGTCTGATAAAGATTTTTTTAAGATTGATTTTTGGAAAAATATTTATTTTGAATTTGTAAGACCTGGGAGGCATTTTGGCCAAAATTTAATTAATTTTCGGACCATTATGAGGGTTAGTGGAACCTAGTTGTGCAGTAGATTCTGAGTGCACAGGAAGCATAAAGGCGGGACTTTCCATTCCTTCTCATTGAAATTTTTTCATGTAAAGTGGCAAATTGGTAATTTTACTGAATGTAGTAAAAAAAGAGTTAAAAACCCTTTGTACACCATGGTGTACATCCCCCTCACAATAGTGGGGTGTGAGGAGGGGAGGGGAGGGGTGGGGGGGCACTATTGTGAGGGGGCTGTCAAATTTGGTGTACATTTTTAATGTATATCAAACTTGGTATACATTTTTAATGTATACCAAATTTGATCCGTAAAAAAATGGCTCCCTCCCTGACTCCACATAGTATAGCGGCCTAAATT
>CAIGRN010098664.1:0-11760 GCA_903798345.1 Fraxinus anomala
GTCCATATAATCATTTTGAAGGAGTATTCTTTTGAGTCTCTTTTTCAATTAATTTGTCAATATTTTCTAAACCAAAGCACATATTTTCATTGCTTTATTCATAATCTGATGAATCTGTTTGAGAAGAATTTTCTTTATGATCTTTTTTATTAAGATTCTGCAATAGGAGCAATTCTTTCTGAAATAACTTATAGTTCTTCAGGAGTTTTGCATTGGCTTAACATAATCAATAATCTTGATTTCTTTGTAAGGAAATCGACACTTTTGTCAAGTTCCCTTTTGGATAATTTTGGAATGCCTACGTTCCTCTGTTCTTAAATCCATAAATTTACTGCTTTTGGACAGCAATTTGCCTCATGAAATTTTGACCACCATTTGATTTTGAGTCTCCGAATAACTTTTTTAACATGATATTCAGATCCTTGTTTTTGAACAATTTGATAATCCCAACAGAATATTCATGAGAGTTTTAAATTATGAGCAAATTAAAGTAAAAGATTTTCTTGAGACTTTAAAAAGGTTTGTGCCTCTTAAAAACTAGAATATGAACATGTTTTGTAAAATGTTGAAAAGATAAAGGTAGATTGATATCCGGTAATTTTTCAGATCCTATTTAGAGGGCTTTTTTCAAATTTGAATGATGTTCAAGGATTTTCTGAATTTGAGAGAATCGGCTTTTTGAAGCTAAAGTAGTTTTTTTAGAGGTAAAAGAGCTATGCTGATGATATTTTGATTCTTTGAATGAATTTTGAATATAATCATCTATCGAACAAATGAAAATTTGAATCTTTTTCTTATCTCACTCAATTAGAATAACTCTCGAATTTTTCGCACAATTTCCTCTCTTTTGTAAAAACTCTCTTGTGAGGAAGTCTGCAAAAAAGTTTGAACATCCTTGTATATATAAAATTTCAAAATCAAAACATGAAAGTATTATTTGCCATTTGGCAAAGATGTGTTTGGAAACAAGATTATTGACATCTTTTTGTAAAATATCTTTAAATGCTTTACAATTTTTTTTTTAAAATAATTTTTTTGTTTATTAAATCATCTTGAAATTTTGAAATATATAAAACAATTAATAAAATTTATTTTTTGATAGTTAAATAATTCTTTTGAGGACTAGTCGAAATACTTGAATGAAAACGGACTAATTGTTCTTGACTATATTCTTTTGAAATCTGTTCGAGGACACCACCAAAATCAATGTATGACGTATCAGTTACAACAATAATTGATGCAGTGGGGTCTAATATTGACAAACAGTGAATACTTTTGATGGCCCTTTTGACATTTCGCACAGCAACAATATGCTGTTCACTCCATGGGACTGGATTCTTTTGTAATCTTTTGAAAAGAGGTACACATAGGATTTTTGTCGCTTCGATAAAGTCACCTACATAATTTAGACACCCTAAAAATTTTTGAAAACTATTTTTATCTAGAATTTCATCAGGAAACTTTTCTGCGAAATCTAGATTTCTTTGAAATGGTGTAATGGTTCCTAGATGAATGTTATGTCCTAAGAATCTAATACTTGTTTGACATAAAACAACATTTTTAGCAAAACTGCTAAACCATTATTTTTTTTGACAAGAATGAATGTATTGAGATATTTAGAATGTTGTTCTAAACTTTTAGAAAAGATTAAAACAACATCAATAAACAATTATAAAATTCGAATAAGGATTAAAAATATCATTTATAATTTTTTGAAATTCAGAAGAATCATTTTTTAGACCAAATGGCATAACGTTCGATTCGTATTGTCGAAAAGAAACATTGAAAGATGTCTTATAGCGATCTTCTTCATTAATTTGAATATGTTAAAAATCAGACTTCATATCAAATTTAGAAAAAAACAATCGTCTTGTATAACCCATTTAATAGCTCTCTTTTTTAGGTAATGGATATCTTATCCATTGAAGGGCTTTACTGAGAGGTTTGTAATTGATAACCAAACAGTGACTCCTCGATAATGTTCCGAAATTTCATATAATAGAATTATTTGGTTTATATATTTTTATATATAATTTTGAAAGTTGAGGGACTAGAGTGAAATAGGTTTTCAAATTAATATTATTTTTGGGTCAAATAATTAGATATTGATATAGCACGATTTCTGACATCGATATTGGACTCTTTTTGTAACTTATAATTAATTAGAAGTATTCCACTCGAGAAAAAATTATTTTGGATAAGAACGCGTTTAATTAGACAATATTAAAAGAAAACAAGGATAAATAGAATTTTAAATAACTTATAACCCAATTCAATTGTGTGTGAGATGATAAATATTGATTTTGATAATGATAACCTTTTTGTAATTTGATAAAGTATAGTAGTAATCATAATTCTATTGTTTGAAATCAATTTTATCAAAATCCCTTATATTACACTGTTTTTCAGTTCTAGTTGCGTACAAACTCAATTGAAGATCTCAACTATAAATATTGTAGAAATTCTCATTATTTCACCACGGAAAATAAAGAGAGTTACGGTATAGTGAGAGAAGGAAAGGAAAAAGCAGAGAAAAATAATAGAAGAACTCTTACTTACAAGATTTTATTCTTCTCAACATTTCAAAATCAAGGTAAGATACTTTTGTGCAAGTGGTTCGTTTTCTTATACTTTTATATTCAATAATTTATACATGAATTGTCAGTGGACCTTTGGGTTATTTCTTAAGAGATATGAGATCCTTCTGGAATTTAAGATGACATAAGATGTGTGCGCCGCTTGATCATCGATATATCGCATAAGAGAAGAGTGGTATGAAATGTTTATTTTATTATTATATAATTATGTATGGAAATTGCAAGTATCTTACTGAAATTTTTAAACACTCACTCTTACAAAATTTTACAGGTTAGTTCAGATTGGTTAGAACTGTGGCGGGATGGTGATGTGAACTGCCAGAGTAATTGAAGAAATAAAAACACTAAGCTTTTTTTATCTCCTAATTTATTAGATTGGTTATTTATTCAAAGACACGTTTATTAATTCATTAACTGATTATATTTAATTTTTTTAGAAATTCAAATTTCATATTTTATTTGAAATTTAATGCTGAAAATAAAGTTATATTGTGATTTGTATCGTTTTTGCTTTTAACGTAAAAAAAATTGAATTTTTTGATAACACTCCGATGTTAATAAAATTTTGGAGTGTTGCATCCTCGTTCAATTTCAGCAGAATTGTTGACATAAAATGTCGAACAACTCTATGATGATTTACTTGGACGGATAAATTTTTTATCAGTAAATCATTGATCTCCTTGACAAAGCGATCAATTAATTCTTTATTCATTTGAATATAACAAGATTTTATCAAAATGTTTGATTCGAGGAAATCATGAGTATATAGTAGACACCATATGCTTTTTCTATTCCAAAAAGCATTTGGAATAGTGGAGCATATTTCGTCCTCAATTTACTTTTGAAAAAGAGAGATTTACTTTTGAAAAGATGAATCTTTTAACTGTTCCTCGATTCTATGCAATCTTATATCTTCCTTTAAAAATTGAATGTATTTTCTTAAAATTAATATTATTAATAATTTTTAAAATAAAAACTGCTTTCAAAGAATTAACATCATTGTAAAAATGAGGATTTGAAAATTTGAAAACAATTTCTTAACCAAAAATATTTGTAGCTAATCTTTTTGAATCAGCTTCAAAATGATAAATTTCAACAATAAAAAGGGTGTCAAAAATAACTTCTTGGTCCAAATCTTTAACCAAACAAAATATATATATATATTTTTTAAAACAAATATTTGAATTACAAACATGAGCATTAGAAAGTTTATATTGAATATTTAATTTTTTACCACTAGCGCCATAAAGACGTTCAGTAGTTTATTTATCTTTTTCAGAAGCTTGAAAGTGATAAATTTGAACAATAAAAGGAGTACCAGAATAACTTCTTGATCTAAATTTTTAACAAGATAAAATTTATTTTTAAAACAAATATTTGAATTACAAACATTAGCTTTTGAAAATTTATATTGAATACTCAATCTTTTTCCACTAGCATCATAAATACGATCAATGATTTTTTCAAAATATTTTGTAAGGATTAATCGTTCCCTAATACAATTTTGATCTGCAGAATCAATGAGGAATTTTTGAGGATAAAGAAGCAACTTCTTGTTCAGATAATCAGAATCATAAATAGTTTATTTTCTTGTTTAGTTTTCAATAGAACTATTTCCATTCTGACATCTTTCATTTAATTTTGAAGAATTGAAATTTGAGATTTCATTTTATTGATTTCTGATTTTAAATCGAATTGAATGATTTGGAAAATTTTAAAGATTCAATTTTAAATCTACTCATAATATTTCTCAACTATTTCTTGAATAAGTACTTCCTATTTAACAAGAACATTTATAGTTTTTACAAAAACAAATTTCTTTAGATTGTTTTGAAGAACGGGAAGAGAAACTAGAACTAGTCACAATATCAAAATCGTCTTAATTTTGTTTAACTATTTCTAACTTGGAATCGGAAGAATTTTCTTCTTCTTCTGAACAATTGATAAGATTGATGAGTTCGAGTTTAGTATCTTCATCATTTTTAAAAATTATTAATCTTGTTTTTCATAGGGAATAATATCCCGTTTGCTTGCATTTCCAGCAAGTTGTTAGAATTTTTTGAAAACATTTTCTTTGAAAATCGTTTTTAAAATAATTTTTTGAAGGTTTTTTAAAATTATTTTCTTTGTTAAATTTTTTTCTTCTTTTGTACGAGGGAAAAATTTTTATTTTCAATCTGCTTACATAATGATCCAAGATCTTTACGACTTTCAAATCTTACTGATGTTAACTTGGCTTTGAGTTTTAAATCATTGCCAAGTGCAAGACCTTCTTTATTGATAAATGAATAATCTCTCGATATGTAAGTTCATCATATGGAATATTTTCTTAATGTTGACTTCTAATTGAAATCCTAACTCTTTATACAAAGAGTTTTGGAAGCTCAGATATAAATCTTTCTTTCCAATAAAATTCATCACAATCTTCACGTAATAAGAGACGTGATAAGAACATGTATTTATATTGCCGAAAAACGTGAATTTTTGAACATCAAAAATTCATAAGAATTTCGGATTGTCAATTCATTAAATCAACAGGTACTCTGATGAAATGTTGGATGATATTGTAAATAAGGACATAGAAGCTGTCATTTTCTTTAGTTTCGTCATTTTGAGAGTTCATAATCTCTTGCTTTTGTTCTAAGCTGAAATAATTTTCCTACCAGTGTTTGAGTTGGTCAGTAAATCCGATAACTAGATTTAAATTTAAAGTTATGGGATCAACATTATTTGCTCTATATGCTTTCCAACACAAACATAATTTCAATTTGTCGAATAATTTGATACGCAGTTAGGCCATCAATATTCCATTCGGCTACAAACTCACCTATAAAAGTCATTGGAAATTTTGCTTGTTCTTCTAAAAGAAAATCAGGAGCAATATGTTGAGGTTAAAATAGAGGAACTTTTGATTATAAACCTTTCAATTTATTAATATGAAAATTTTCATTTTTATTTTCAATAAATTGAGATTCAATTTCATCAATTGCATTGATATTTTTTAAAGGTGAAAGAGAAAATAAATTAGATAATTAAATTACAAGTTCTTTTAAAACTCGAGTCTCATTATCTAATTTTTCAAGTTGTGGAACCATATTTGAATAATGATGTTTGAATAAAGCATTGATAGGGGTATTTCCTTTATTAAAAGCAAATCTCTCTTTTTCAAAAGCGAATTGAAGACGAGATATGCTCCATTATTCCAAAAAGCTATTTCCTTTATTAAAAGCAAATCTCTCTTTTTCAAAAGCGAATTGAAGACGAGATATGCTC
Organism: Fraxinus anomala; assembly: GCA_903798345.1. Lineage (NCBI taxonomy): Eukaryota > Viridiplantae > Streptophyta > Magnoliopsida > Lamiales > Oleaceae > Fraxinus > Fraxinus anomala. The sequence continues at coordinate 5,871 of CAIGRN010098664.1, forward strand.
CACTATTCCAAATGCTTTTTGGAATAGAAAAAAAACATATGGTCTCTCTACCATATACTCGTGATTTCCATGAATCAAACATCCCGATAAAATCTCGTCATATTCAAATGAATAAAGAATTACTTAATCACTGTATCAAGAAGACCAATGATTTATTGGATAAAAAAACTTATCCGTCCAAGTAAATCACCATGGAGTTATTCGACATTTTATGTACGCAATTCTGCTAAAATTGAACGAGTAGTCCCTCATTTGAATATCAATTACAAACCTTTCAATAAAGCTCTTTAATGGATAAGATATCCATTACTTCAAAAGAAATACATATTAAAGAGGTTATACAAGGCGATTATTTTATTAAATTTGATATGAAGTCTGATTTTTGACATATTCAAATTAAAGAAGACCATCGTTATAAGACAGCATTCAATGTTTTCATTTGGACAATACGAATGAAATGTCATGTCGTTCAGTCTAAAAAATGCTTTTTCTGAATATCAAAAAATTATGAATGATATTTGTAATCCCTTTTCAAATTTTATAATTGTTTACATAGATGATATTTTTATCTTTTTCAAAAGTTTAGAACAGCATTTTAAACATTTCAATACATTCATTTATGTCATCAAAAATAATGGTTTAGCAATTTCTGCTAAAAATGTTGTTTTATGTCAAACAAGCATTAGGTTTTTAGGACATTACATTCATCTAGGAATTATTATACCAATTCAAATAAATCTAGATTTCACTGGAAAAATTTCCTGATGAAATTCTAGATAAAAATATTTTCAAAATATTTAGGGTGTGTCAATTATGTAGGTGACTTTATCAAAGAGATAAGAATCCTATGTGCACCTATTTTCAAAAGATTACAAAAGAACACGATCCAATGGAGTCACGAGCATACTGTGGTTGTGCAAAATGTCAAAAGGGCTATCGAAAGTATTCAATGTTTGTCAATATTAGAACACACTGCATCAATTATCGTTGAAACTAATGCGTCAAACATTGGTCTTGGTGGTGTCCTCAAACAGATTCCAAAAGAATATAGTCTAGAATAGTTAGTTTATTTTCATTCAAGTGTTTGGACTGGTTCTCAAAAGAATAATTAAACTATCAAAAAGGAAATTTTATCAATTGTTTTATATATTTCAAAATTTCAAGATGATTTAATAAACAAAAAGTTTATTTTTTAAAAACAAATGGTAAAGCATCTAAAGATGTTTTACAAAAAGATGTCAAAAAACTTGTTTCTAAACACATCTTTGCAAGATGGCAAGCAATTTTGTTATGTTTTTATTTTGAAATCCTATATATACAAGGATCTTCAACATTCTTGCAGACTTTCTCAAAAATAGAGTTTTTACAAGTAAGAGGAAATTGTGCGAAAAAAATCGAGTTTCAAATAAAAGAAAATATGGAATCCTCTTCTTCAAAGAAGAATGATAAGAAAAAGATTCAAATTCTCATATGTTCAATAGATGATTATATTCAAAATTCATTCAAATGATCAAAATATCCTGAGCATAGCCCTTCTACCTTTCAAAAAACTACTCTAGTTTCAAAAAATCCATCCTCTCAAATTTAGAAAATCCATGAATATCCTTCAAATTTTGAAAAAAAAAACTCCAAATAGGATCTGAGAAATTACAAGATATCAATCCGCTTTCATCTTTTCAATATTTTACAAAACATGTTAATATTCCTGTTTTCAAGATGGAAACATCTTTGATTCATAGGTGAATATCCCTAAAAGTATGCCTTCAAAATTTTTTTTCTCCAAATTTCCAATATTTTCCAAAAACTATCAAAAAATTCAGAACTTATTATGAAGCTATCCTTGTCAAATATGAATCATCTATAATAACTCATACTCCAAATCAGCAAAAGAAAACTATATTGATTTTTCTAAAATTTCAATTCAAAATGATACTGTCATTCGAAAATTGGGGACAAAACTCAAAATTGGTTCGAATATTTTGGAATTCAAGAAAATATTTTACCCTGTCTTACTCTTCAATGATTCGAACACTTCAAAAAAGAGGTAAAACCCTTTTTAAAGACTCGAGAGAATTTTTTATTCCAATTTGCTCATAATTTATAAGTCTCATTAATATTCTGTTAGGATTATCAAATTGTTCAAAAACTAGGATATAAATATCATGTTAAAAAATTTATTTGGAGACTTAAAATGAAATGGTGATCAAAATTTCATGAGACAAATTGCTGCCCAAGAGTAATAAATTCATGGATTTAGTAACAAAGGAAAGCATGTATTCCAAGATTATCTAAAAGGGAACTTGACAAAAGTGCTTATTCGGCACAGAGAAATCAAGATTATTGGCTATGTTTAGACAATGCAAAACTTCTTAAGAACTGCAAGTTATTTAAGAAAGAATTGTTACTCTTACAGAATCTTCATCAAAAAGATCATATTCAAAAGAAAATTATTCTCAAGCAAATTCATCAGATTATGAACAAAGCAATGACGATATGTGCTTTAGTTTATAAAATATTAATGAATTAATTGAAAAAGTGACTCAAAAGAACACTCCTTCAAAATGACTATATGGACACAGCTATCTTGATGAATTAAAACAATATAAGATTCAAAAATCAAAGGATTCATTATTCAAAATGTGTATGTCACCAAATATATTATTATTGCTCCATTTGCCAATTATTAAAAATAGACAAAAAATTTCATACATTTACTTAAGTAAAATTCAAAAAATCAGGAGAATTGGAAAAGTTGGTAAATAATTATCAATACTTGTCAAAAGTTGATAAGTCATTATCAAAAGGTGTTATACAATTGTCAAATGTTGATATTACAAAATTCTTCAATAAAAGAGAATTTCATTCCTTCAAAAACAAATTGAAGATGAAATATATTCTACTATTATTAATGCTTTTTGGAGTAAAAAGAAACACATTGTTTTTCTTCCTTATGATTCTGAGTTTTATGAATCAATAATTCTTACTAAATCTCGTCTCACTCAGATGAACAAGGAATTGCTTGATCATTGTGTCAAAAAAATTAACGATTTACTTGAAAAACGAAAATAATTCTACTGAAATTGAACAAGATGTTCCCGACTCGTCACCAATTATAAACCTCTCAATCAAGCTATTCGATGGATTCGATATCCATTACTCCAAAAGCAAGATATGTTAAACAAGTTACTCAAAGCCGTTATCTTCTCCAAATTTGAAATCTGGTTTTTGGCGGTTCAAATCAAAGAAGAAAAATAAAAAAACTGCTTTCAATGTTCCATTTGGCAGGTATAAATGGAATGCCATGTCATTTAGTCTAAAAAATGCTCCATCTGAATTTTAAAAAAAAAAATTATGAATAATATTTTCAATCCATATCAAAATTTTATCATAGTTTACATTGATGATGTTTTAATCTATTCTGAAAGTTTAGAACAACATTTCAAACATTTAGATATATTTTTCAATTTTCAATCCATATCAAAATTTTATTATTATTTACATTGATTATGTTTTAATTTATTCAAAACGTTCGGTACAACATTTCAAGCATATCAATACAATCATACATGTTATCAAAAATAATGGATTAACTGTTTCAGCTAAGAGAGTCGTTCAAACTCGCATAAGGTCATTAGGTCACTACATCCATCTAAGAACACTTACTCCTATCCAAAGAAGTCTAGAATTCATAGAGAAATTTTTAAATGAAATTCAAGATAAAACAAGTTCGCAGCGCATCTTATGCTGTGTCAATTATGTATGACTATGTCAAAAACATACGACTACTTTGTGCTTCTCTTTTTAAAGGCTGCAAAAGCATCCATTACCTTAAAGTCCAGAGCATACTTTAGCTATTCAAAAAGATAAGAGCTACAATCAAAAGTATTCCATATCTATTATAGACCATTTATCCTTCATTATTGTTAAGACAAATCCATCATACATAGGTATGGTGGAGTACTAAAGCAGATTCCAAAAGAATCTAGTCAAGAACAATTGGTGAGATTCGACTCAGGAGTATAGACTGGTACCCAAAAAAATTACTCAATAATTAAAAAAGAAATTTGATCAATAGTTTTATGCATTTCAAAATGATTTAATCAATAAAAATTTATTTTAAAAACCAATTGTAAAGCCTTGAAAGATGTTTTATAGAAAATTGTCAAAAATCTTGTTTTAAAACAAATATTTGCAATATGACAAGATCTTGTGTCATGTTTTGATTTTGAAATTCTATATATACAAGGAAAATCAAATGTCCTCGTGGATTTTCTAACAAGAGAGTTTATACGGAAAAAAAAAATCCTATTGAGTGACTTTAAGTGTTCCAATGGCATCTTCTTCTTTAAAGAAAAATAAAAAGAAAACTTCAATTCCTCTATTATCAATGGATCATTACATTCAAGGATCTAAGAAGGAAGAATAGAATTCTCCCACCTCTCAAAAAATAACATTCGCTTCAAAAGCTATCTTCCTCTACTTTCCAAAAACTCAAAAAAATTCCTACTCAAAATGAGGACATTTTTTATGTACCAAATCCTTCAAATTTCACAAAAAAAAAAATATGTTCATCTTGGTTCTGGCAAATTACCAGAAATCAATCCTCAAAGGCTTTTCACTATTTTACAAAACCTATTCGATTACCCGTTTCCCAAATGGAAACATCATGGGTACACATGTATTTATCTCTAAATAAATGCCTTCAAGATTTATTTCCTCCTCATTTTCATTTCATGCCCATAAACATCAAAAAATCAAGAGCCCTTTATGAAGTCATCCTTACTAAAACATGATTGATTCTCATAACTCATACTTCAAACACTCAAAAATCCAATCTCGTTGATTTTTCAAAAATAAGTACTCAAAGGGATTTGTCGTTTGAAAACTGGGGACAAAACCCATGAGATGAGAAACAAATGTGTTTGTTTAAGGATGAAACATTTGAATCTCATTTCAACTATTTTGAATACAAAGATGTTTGGTATCATTTTTTTACTTCAGACCAGTAACTCATTCTTGGTTTATTCTTTTCAACCAAACATGTCCTACAAATTTTTCAAAATGATTTCAAACTTCGTTCAAATATATTTGACTTGATGAAAAGGTTTTACTTAATCTTACTCATCAAGGATTCGAACATTTCAAATATAAGGCAAAACAATTTTTTTAAAGTCTCAAGAAAATCTTTTATTCCAGTTTGCCTTCAATCTTAAAGTTTCACGGATGTTCTATTGGGACTTCAATGTTGTTTAACGACCATATTCTGAGTATAATGTAAAATGTATAATTCAGATATTTAAAGTAAAATGGTGGTAAAAATTTCATGAAACTAATTGTTGACTAAAGGCTGTCAATTCTTGAATTCAAGAAAAAAGAAATATTGACATTCCAAAGGTCTTTAAAAAGGAAAAAGAAAATCATATCAATTTCCTTGCAGAGAAATCAAAACTCTTATCAATGTTTCATCAATGCAAAATACCTGAAGAGTTAGCAATTATATCTGAAAAAATTGCTTCTCTGGCTGAGTCAACTTCCAAGAAATCCAAATCAATTCAAAATAATTATTCGCCAACAAGTTTCTAAAACAGACTATGTCTATAGAGGTGTCAATCGGATCCGGGTGGTCTGGGTCTGCCCGCCAACATATGAGTCTGATAACGGCCCGCGTGAAAAAAAGCCCGCCCGCTACAAGTTCCAGGCCGGTTCCGAGTCGGCCCACAAATTTTGGACTACAACCTTAGCCCACCCCTGACCCATCCGAGTCAAACCCATGCCGTTCACAGGTCGCGATTTGTTCCGATTTGACCGTATGATTGTATAAATAAAATTATAAAAATATATATTTTTTCATATTTATAGCAAAAAATATTTTTTTTGTTAAATGTAAACT
>CAIGRN010098666.1:0-10783 GCA_903798345.1 Fraxinus anomala
TCTAACTATCTATTTTTCAAAAAATCACTATTCAAAACATCATTTTTACATAATGATCATGAAACAATGGCTAAAATAGTAGAAAATGTTTTGAATTTACGTGTATAATATTTTATTGTGTAAATATGTGGTTGAACATGAGTATGTAAAAAAAGAATTTTGAAAGAACGAGAGACAAACGAGGATCGAAATTGTCAACTCGAGACTAATCTATTTAAGCACTTTGAGCATATTTGAGGATTTCCGTCCATTTGGATGTAACATTAGGTTTACTATTTGAAGAGCAAAATGGAAGTGGTCCTAATTGTATTTATGATTATTTCAGGTGTGAGCATAGTCTGATTTCAAATAGAAGCGAACCAAATGATTCTACCACGATTAAATTTTTCAACGTCCTCATAATTTCAAAATCCATTTTTATTTTCATAATGTTTGAAACGAAACAACTATATGACAAATGATAAGCTTAATTCTAATACAAAATGACAAAACACCGTCCAAATTTATGAACACAAACAAGAAGTTGTCTAATAAAAATTAGTCACCAACGCACATTAAATTAAATAAAATTGTAACAATAAAACCTCGAACATTAAATTAAATAAAATTGCATTAAGCTTGATTTGTTTTAGAGAAATATTTCACATCCACTAGATGACATTGAAATCATGATGACCTAGCCTTTTCGCTTGAATTCTTTGTTGTTCTTTTAACTCTATTTCCAACTTTTATTTTCATATGAATTATAAAAGCACGTCCTGAACCTCACAAGCCTATCTTTTTTGTTCTCGATTCTAATACCCATTACTCAATTAAAACTTAAGAAGAATCGAATCAACTTGCTCCACGATTTTTGTCAACCCCTAGTGAATATATAAAACTATCTTCTTCATCTCCCACAATATTCCATTAATTTAAGTATTGAATTATATTGAGAAGTGGTTCAAAATTGGCACCAGTATGACAGCTCTTGTACCCTGACCTGCTGAAACACATCCCGCGATTTACCTCCTCCACAATGCTCTAAAGGCGGGGCGGTGGGGGACCCTCAAGGTTGGGATTTAACCTTTTTTTTTAAGTATTGAATTATAATCATACGAGTTTTTCGCCTTTATTTGTGTTGGTATAACATAACACTCAACTTTAACATTGAAAAAGGCTATTTATTGACTTCAATAAAAGTAAATTCAAATTTCTTGAGAACTACATAAGCAATTGCAAACTGTCATGTTAGTCAATAGATTAATATTTAAAATATAGAACTCACAATTTTTTAGTCGTGTGTTACATAGCCATGCATCCCACGAGGTAAATGAAATGTAGAATTGAATGTGGGAACACAGGGATGGATGGACAAATGGAAAAGCAATTATTGAGTGTGTTAAATTCAAATGTTAGGTATTGTTTGGAAAGTTGATAACAACATGAATAGTATTTCACATGATAGATATATTTAGTGTATTTAATGGTACAATAAAGCTCTTTTTACTCGTTTATGATTTTAAGACCTGGTTTAGTCATTGACTCGATCAAAGCACTGAATTTGTGGGTCATTTGTTCAACCGATGGATTATTGGTTAAACTAGCGGGTCATTGAAGTTCAACATATAGATAATGGCAATTCGAGCCCCATCTATTTAATATGTTGCACCTTGGTCTATAGGCAAGGGTTTGTATATTTTGACGTTAAAAAAGTCACACGACTCTTACATGGTTTACTATAAATAAAATTCTAAAATGCAGTGGATAGTATTGTACATAAGAAAATGTAACTTGTACATTCTTTTTTGACATTATGATTGACATGATATGTGTTGGCAAGTACTTATTGTGTGAAAAAACTGTCAAAAAATTAAACTATCCAATGATGTATTGCCACATGACAAAATGTAAAAAAATGATGTAGATGATTCACATGTAGCATCATCGTCGTACATATTTGTAGATTTACTACCAATTCATCCTCTTCCTAACTATTCTCATACCATAAGAATAATATTCCTTTTATATTCCATATAATTTAACAATAGAAAAATTAAGATATTTCACTCCATCGTTGATCTGAGTTATATAAACATTTCACGTGTCCTAAAGTTGTTCCTCAATAAAGCAACTCAACCCCCATTATCTATAATATATAGGAACCTGGTTTTCTTGTTCTACATATTTTCGAGCGATCCGACTGAGTTCAAATTGCAATGTTCAACATATTTCCGAAAAAGAGCAAGGTTACTCAATTCTTACTAGCTCTACTCGACTAGCTCAAGTTGCACAAAATTCATACACATAAACGGTGCTTCAAAAATTTGAAGTCCTTTCGAACTTGATCACAATAAGTATCATTCACTTGTGTTTGAAGTTCAGACCTTCACCTTCCATTGGACTCCACCTCAATCAGGTTATTTTGACTGTGAACTCAAGAAACGGATCGAGCTCATATGATTTCTCTATCCCCTCTTGCATGATCAATAATATAGCTTTTACAAGATAATCTACATCAACAGTCGATGAAGATTAACATAAACCGAATCATTACTCTCACACAATGATGAAAATTTGTAGAGGAGGTTTCCAATCTCTGAGTATTGTAACAACTAGTTTCTGATCATTTTCGGCGAACGAGTCTCTAACATTCCAATTCACCTCGATCCCTCTCGAGGGTTTTGTCCCCAGTCCCTTGGGGATAAAATCAACAGGAACGTAAGGCCTTAATATTGATATATGGGGTAGAAGACAACGAGTAACTCAACTTCCAAAGAAACCTTTGTGTCAGTTACTCTTCTTGATCTGTTCCAATTTTATTTCAGTTTGGTCACTCTATTAAAATTGATAGTTTTCTAATGATTTATCCGACGTGAAAGATGACAATCAAACATGGCATTAACATAGAGATATTCCATGTCGGACATTCCAGTGACATCAATTAAGATTATTTTTATTATCGAGCGAGACATATTTATTTATTTATTTTTATTATCGAGCAGTCAGTAGCAACAAGTGACAAGTGAAGTAAAGAAATCTTAACTCACAGCCAAGCACTTTGAAGAAACTTTAAGGTCTCATCGATATGCTTTTCAGGCTGGAACTGATTATTGTACACAAGTCGAACCACTCCATTCTTGTCAAGAACATAAGTTTGCCGTCCTGGCAATGCACCGAATAGGTCTCCCGGGACACCCCACTCTTTTCTAACCTTGTTGCCTTCATCACTTAGTAATGTAAATGGAAGTCTGTTTTTCTTTGCAAAAGCCTACATTAATACAAGAACTACTGTCAAATTATATGTAGTTTGAAAATGTGTCGAGCATAATTCTGAAATTATTCAGTCAAAAGGAAGACAAAAAGTAAAATTTTGCATGCATTTCTTGCATACTTTCGAACGCATTTTGGGTTCAGCCGTTCAGGTAAGCAAATTAACCCAAAAGAAAGTACAAGAGCAAATTAAACTAGGAAACTTACTTGCAAAACAGTAAGAAAAGCAGGAACTTTTGACACACAATATCTGTTGAGAAAAATACCACCACACGCTAACGAGCCAATACACTTAAATTGCATATGGAGCAATGCATTAGCAACCAAAAGTACACGCTGGAATGACCCCAGCATATATCGTAAATTAGGAATTAGGAGTTGCAAAAGTGACAAACCAATTCTAATATACATTAATAAACAGATTAAACTCATGTAATCTAAACCAATAACAAATTAACTAGTAATTATTATATGGAAAGAAGAATATTTTAAAGACCCATATTTTCATGCAGGTGGAAGATATATGGGAATTCCTGTTGCAACCAAGATAAAGAAGAAATCAATCTTTTTTTCGGGTGAAGCCAAGGCATGGAGAATTTAAATGAATTGGGATGGGGCATGTGAGGGGAACCTGAATGCTCATCGCGTAGAGGCACCATTAGAGATTGTAATGGGAACCTTGTGATGGCGTTCTATGAACTTTATGGGGTATGAACAAATTTAGAGGCGGAACATTGTTCAATAAAATCAGGGATTAAAATTTGTTCTCAAAGGAATATCTCCCAACTTTGGATAGAATTGGACTTGATTATGGCATTGGAATTCATCAAAAAGAGCTAAAAAGAGTAGGATATAGGATTTATTGAAGTTTTTTCCGGTGCTTTTCTCCCATGTATTGCACAAGGCAAATATGGCTGCTGATTTCCTTAGCCAAATGAAGGTATCCAAACTCAAGATTTGATAGAAATCTTACCAAATAATATTGTAGGAAAGATACATGCCATTCATGATAACACCGGTTGCAAGTTCTAATTTATTCATGTAATGGAGGGAGTCCCTCCACGTTTAGCTTTTCTAAGTCTATATTACTCGTACCAAATGTAGTTTTGGGGGCCAGTCAGGAACATTCCCTCCTATTTGCACGTCAAATTTATATCAATAGACGTGGTAGGATTTAGGAGTATTGCCAAACTCCACCCACAGGTCTAGGTGGAGACATAAAACTCCCATCTAGGTTTAGATGGTGTTTAACAGAGAAAGGAACATATATTTTCTATAACCATGTTTTAGTAGCTGAAAAAACAAGAGTCATTTATTAACCACTTATCTGGTGATTAAGATAATGAGAATACGAAAACACACATACATATTGCTTTAGATTTTATATTAGAGAAAGTGAATTAGAACTGCAGATGACAAAGGATTCTCCAGTACCTTGAGGGATGCTGTATCATCCCCACTTATCCCGACGACCTCAGCTCCAGATTTCTTAAATTTTTCATAAGAGTCCCTGAAGGCACAAGCCTGATAACAGTGTGAAAAAATTCATTAGCACCACCATTCTTCTCAAAGTCTTAATCTTATGCAGATGTCAGTATTCCACATATATTATCTATGACAAAACTCGATACAATTTCCAAAAGACTAATAATGTAAAGGTCTGTTTCATCAAGCTTCATGAATTTCCTATCCCCATAGTTTGTTTCTTTTTTAAACATCAGAGGCATTTCTGACACAAAAAATGTGAAGAAATTAGATGAATGCCTAATCAATTCCTGATAAAGAAAACTCGAAAATGCCATCGGGAAGGATGCAAAAATTTATGCCAATTTGGATGCTGTACAGATCATATTCATGTAAAGCCCAATGATTGTATTTTAGTCAAAATTACAATTTTTTTTTAGCAATAAATAAATTTTTTTACCTGTTTAGTGCAACCAGGAGTTTCGTCAGAAGGGTAGAAATAAACCACCACAGGCTTGCCTTTGAAGTTAGAAAGACTTATATTCCTCCCATCCTGATCTTTCAGTGTAAATGGTGGTGGAACCGAACCTTCTGACACCTTCAAAGTTTTTTTAAAAAAAAAAACATTAACTGAAAATTACTTGAAAAATTAACAAGAACAGATTAATTTTTTTTTAAATTTTTCTTGAAAATTACTTGCAGGAAATTGGAATCTATAACCTTGAAGAAGAACAAGGGTGGGGTGCAAAATTTTAAGAAACAAGCAGATAAATATTCTTGGTAAATGTACCTTAGCAACAACGGAACTTTTGATCAGAGAAGAAGCTGGGATTGGGAGATAAGATGAAGGAGACAGCTTCAGACCATAAAATTGAGACGGAGAAGATTTAGAAAGGGGTGAAAGATTTTGACATAATGTGAGTTTTGGGGTTTGAGCATACAGTGGAAAAGGAAGAGAATGATTGATAGAAAGAGAAAAAGAAGTCATTTTTGGAAAGAAAACGAATACTGATTCTCTAATTCTTTCAATAGAGAATCGCACTCTACACAGATTTCCGTATAATTTTGTTTCAGAAATACAGGGGGAAGAGCATACGGGTGCGGGTGGCGATCTTGTTGGGAACGAAGGGTACAGCTTTCTCGAAGGATCAGTTTGGCTAGAGCTTGACTTTTGTAGAAATAGTTTTTTTTAAAGAAACTACTCTGTAATGTGATGAGGGTCTATTTGATTGCAAGAGTGGAATATAGTTGAAAAGAAAATAAATTTTAGGGAATTAAATTGCCTTCAATTGTTTTTTTGAAAATTATTAATTAATTGTGTTTGATTTGTATAATTTTTCACGTGGAAAATATTGAAATTTTATATATTTTGATGTTCGTTTGACTTTATTTTATATGAAAATTGTCCATTAAAATAATATAATTTATTATAATTGGGGATAAAATATGTTTTCATTGCTATTAAAAAAAAAAAGTAAACTGGAAAATCAATTCCCACCTCAAAATCAATGAATTGGCACCGTGTGAGCCATGTTCAAGAAAATGAATTGCCAAGAAATGTTGCCCAATCAAACACTCCTTTTGGTGGAAGATCATTTCCATCTTCCATGGAAATGATGCCAAATTAAACATGCCCTAATTTCTTCTAAAAAGCTTTTTAGCAAACAAAATACTTTCAACAAATTATTCAAATATAGTCAAAAGCAATTTTTTTGTTTGAAAAATAATTTTTGATTTTTCAAAAGCCTAACCAAACGACCCTAAGTATTGATAGGGACCTTTATTAACATCTCGAGCTCTATAGTCTCGAGGAGTGGAAGACGCTAAACTCGAGACAAATCTCATCGGGAATGCAGTGGTCCTCGGGGTATGACGTTGACCTCGAGGACTACTTATACGACAGTCGCATGATGGCGATGTCCTCGGGCCATGATAACTGTTGTGTCCTCAGGTACTTTCCTTGGCCAGACTAAAAAGGTTTCCTCAGATATGGATCGATTCCACATTCCAAGAATCCTAAGGACTCCTACGCCTAGAAGGAGTCTATCATCAACAATATTATAGTTAATGTAGGATTAGATTTCTAATTATAGTCCAACACCTATTACGATTAGAATTCCTAAAAGTAAGGCCGTCAAGTCCTACTAGAGATGCGCCACATACCTCTATAAACACATAACCTTGGATCACTATTCATGTACGTTTTACATATATTTTTCAAGCACTCGGGCTTATTCATAATCTCTAACTGATTTAAGTATCGGAGAGGCGACGAGGACATACATCGACGCCTTTGTTTCAGGTACCGAAAGACTTCGTTCATACTCGATCTCAGTCGTCAAGCTCGAAAATCAACAGATGCAATTTTTGGTAGCATCAAGTATGCTTGAAAATAATTATAAATCATGGATCATATAGAATATATATGAATAACATTTATTGATTTTCTCATCTTTTATTTAACATATTTTTTTTAGATACCAATTTACAATTAATTCAAATATGATTTATATTTGGAGAGTCTCTTAGACTGGAAACTACATTGGAGGATATCTTGGATCCTATTAGCTCGATCATTTGCCCTTAAGATTAGATGAATTTCTTATTGTCATCATTTTGGTCGACATAAAGTGATCATTACACCGCACCATTTGAACCTACCATCTTCGATGTCGGATCTAATCAAAGCAACCAGGGCTGCCGCAAGTTCACGGTAGTGCCCGGAAGAATTGTGATGTCATCGCAACTTCGCATCAACTAGGTGTCGCTGCGAGATAAAGGAGAGAGAACTGGAATGATGACGGTGGCTGGGAATTGGGATGACGATGCCATCGCGACTTCGCTACTTACTGACGATGACGACGGCCGCTAGGAACTAGGTTGCCGATGGCTGGAAGTTGTAATGTGTGTGAGAGAGAGATGAGTATGGCGAGATATAGAGAGAGAAGAAATGGGAAAGTAGTTTGGGTTTGGACTTCACAGGTGAACGACATAGTAGAAGTATTGATACAACCATTTAATTGATCACCAACATTTCTATGTACCGCATTGACCATGGGAGCGTCTACATCCATTACATCAGAATTGCTTGAATAACCAGCATCAAATACATTGTCCACATGTTTCCGTCGTTAATGTATTGAATATTACTTTATCATCACGAACATTGATTGTTGGTGCATTAAGGTTCTAAATTTGTAATGCATATTCAAGAATTTTTTTGTTTTTGCTGGGCAAATACTTAGAGGTTCGATGTATATCTCATCCATTACATTGGATTGGTTTGATCATCTGTTGCATTGAGCTTGGGAACGTTGACATTTCAAGGTTCAAATATAAGGTCATCCAGGCTGTTATTTCCACATACATGTGATAATGGAGATAATTGTGGTTCTAGGACCACATAAGCATTTGTCGGCCTATCATCACTCTTGATGTCCCCAGTATAAGTACAACATATAATGTCTCCTTGCATATTGAAACATATCACTGTAAGTCCTGATCATCAATTAGGTTTGCATGTAGAATATTTAATGATGGCACCTTTAATCTCAAATCAACATAAATCTATTTTCGACATTTTGACATTTTCTTCACTTTATGAATAAGATCGTCAAATTCTACATCTCTTGGAACTTGTACTGATGTTGTTCGTTTGCCACCTCAATTCCATCTATTGTTAGTTTTTTCCATAGATTCTCAATATATGATACAATAGATCTCAATGTAGTTGTCATACTCAAGAAACAAAAATTAATGTCAAATTAACAAATAAAAAAAAGAGGGTACTTTTAATCCACCATGCATACACGACATAATTGTGTTGTAATTTACGGCATACACTGTCGTTTCGTGACAAAATAATGTCGCTAACAACATTTTATGTCGTTGACGACAGATGGTGTTGTGCTACAACATCAAGTGTCTTTAATGGCATCGGAAACTGGCCACATCATTCTATGCAAAATATTCAAGACAACATCTATTATCATTCAAATCGCTAAACCAACATAAATATTCATTAAAAAGTACTATTGCATTCAAATACTCAGATACACAAATATATCCATTGTCTTTGCTAAAACAAGTAGGTACCATTATATTTTCTTTAAAAAACATTTCGAAGTGATTAAACAATATTAAATCCATTTCCCTACATTATTTTCAATATCATTTACAAATTAGGTTGCAATATCTTCATATTTTAGATTTGGGCAGCAATATTTAAATAGACACATTGCTAATTTTTTCTCAATGTTGTGTTTGCAATAACTCCATCGATGTTGTATATTAGAATACCCTAATTTGGTGTGCAAGTACTAGTCTTTTTTTTTTTTTTTAAATTTTTGTATAGACCTTCATTATATCTACTAGGTATTAGTAGATAAAGTGTTTTGATATTTGCGCAATAACTTTTTAATAGTATGTAATCTGAACTAAGGATGAACATTTTAATTGGAATCGAACTTTTTTCTGGTCTGATTCCAAAAAAAAAAAAATTAGGAACGAATATCGAGAATCGATTGAATCTGACGGTTCTGATTCTTGAATCGAAAAAGTGGACATTTAACTCTGGAACCAAATTTGTCCCTTTTATAAGTTTTTTATTTTTTATAATTATTCGCCCCGACCAAATAATTCGATCAATAAGTAGCAAGTTTGCAAGACCCAATTGTAAATACTATAATCAATTTGATTAAATCATTTGAATAATTGAATTAGATCACTTTTATTCGTAGTCACTACTGATCGCACTTTACATGCTACTTGCCCTAACAACCTTCTTGAGGCGTCGTACATAAAGTCGCCTTCAAAATTTGATGTTATTTGGTAACAGATTTGCACTGGATTGAGAAAGTGTTAAATTATGTGTTTGATGATATATTTTCTTTTTTCTTTTTTCTGTTAGATATTGAGAAAATAATTTGTATTATTAGCTCACAATTTTTTTTTTTTTTAAATAAGTTATGTGTAGTACCAAAATCGAACTCGAACTGACAGCTCGAGTTCGGGTTCGATTGCAGTAATTACGTGGAATTAAATGATTCCATTTATGAAATAATAAAGTTCGTAGTTGCAGTAATTACGTGGACCTAAATCTGAACAATCCAAATACTTCTGTCATTTTTGCAAAAGATGCAAAATTGTCCATGTATGTGCAAAATATTTAAAAAGTTGTCACTAGAAGTAAAATTGGCCAAAACTGAAAATTCCCCTGTAAAATACGTATTTTCCTTTTTTGAAAACACACTACGTGAAAATGAATTGTCAAGTCCTTTCGTATTATTGCAATGTTTTCTAAATCATAACATTCGCCCAGCAAATGTTTTTTAATTAGCGGTATTTCTTTTCGCTTAATTTTGTTTTTTCTCTATCTAATATCTATCATTTTGTTCCTGCACGGATAAAGATAAATAAAATAATCTATTCTCTTTGTTTTCTTTTAGAAAATGAAAGGATTTGTTTATCTTCATTAATATTTAATATAAATACGAAATCTAAATTTGGTTAGCTATTATTATTAATTAATAAAAGAGCAAGCTCTTTGTATAAAGGAGCCTAGCTGAAAGGTAAACAAGATGTGAATATCATTTTCTTAAAAATGTTAAATACAATATATGATAATTAATTAACATTTTACATCATGTGATTTTGCACGTTAAATTTAGGTGCGTAGAAAAGGAAATGGAAATGAAAAAGTTGACACAACACAACACAACACGTGCAAATGTTACTTCTGAAAAAATAGTATATAAAATGTAATATAGAGGGGTGGAGCCAAGAATATTGTTCAGTGTGAGTACAATTTAATCAACGTCGAACGTTAAATTTTTTTGTCACACGGATTTAATGATAATAAAAAATATAAAATAATATTACGACAATACTAAAATTGACATAGTTTATAAATTACACTTAACCTTGGCGAATTTTCGTACTTTAATATCGTTATACAATGAGTTCATTGTCAATTTCAAAAAATATATATTTCCTACGTAAACAATTGTGCTATCATTCATGGTCAGATTATTGCTATTAAGAATGTGTTGATAATTTGTTGTTCAAA
>CAIGRN010098671.1:0-12009 GCA_903798345.1 Fraxinus anomala
GGAATGTTTGAACAGGTTAATAAAATGGGAAAATTACCCCAAAACCTACCTCTGAAATTTCAATTTTAAAATCCAGATTTTAATAGTTTTGTTTTCAAAAATCAAGTCCTAATTATCTCTTATATATATATACACACACATATATACATACATACATATATATATATGATTAATTTGGGTCTCCAATTAAAATTTTCAATACAAGTCTATTGAGACTCATTTAACTTGAACCCATTTAATATAATATTTCTCTCCAAGGTTTCATCTTTGAATTTTGCCATTGTTTGCCACTTTTGCATTATTTTCTCCAATTTTTCATTAAACATAAAGTTTTACATGCAAAATACAATATAACATAAATTAAGTAGAATTTAATCAAAGACAATAAAATATCATGATTTAAGACCACGAATAATTGTATAAACTACATTTGTCAATAACACCTTAGTGAACATGATCCGATCCAACAAGAATGTCAACATCAAACATGGAAGTCGTTACAACATCTAAAAGATGTAAGACCGCTCCACAACTACAAATGCTAACATCCTTGTCGACATGGATCCCCATTCTCCAACCAATGTGGTAGTATGTAGTATGAATTTAACACCAAATGTGATAAAAAAACTGTGCTAATTCATATTGGTCCTCATAATAAAAGACATAAGCCAAACGCGTGCTCAAAACATTGGGTTGCATGTATGCTTTGTTAAGGGATCAAGACAAAACGTAGTTCTCTTATATAAGTAACTCCCTCTAACAAAAAATATCAAAGGTTTCCACAATACCCATATTAGCAACACGTGTCTTAAAAACTTTTGGAGCACGTCCTTTAGTCAATAAATCTGCAATCATCGCCTCTGTATTGATATGCTCTATTTTCATCTATCCTTCCTTAACTCTGTCTTTGACCACCAAATACTTTATGTCAACGTGCTTTGATCCACCAGAACTTTTATTATTCCTTGAAAAGAACACAGCTGCGCTATTATCACAGTAAATAGTGATTGGCTTCTAGATGAAATCAACAACTTTCAGCCTAGAAATAAAATTCCTTAACCAAATGGCTTGGACCATAGCTCCATAACATGCCACAAAGTCAGCCCGTATAGTAGAAGATGCCATTAGAGTCTGCTTAATACTTTTTCACAAGATAGCACCACCACTCAACATGAAAATATAGCCTGAGGTTGATTTCAGATCATCTTGACATCTAGCAAAATCAGAATCTGAGTAACCTACCATATCAAAGTGATTTGAACGCTGGAAAGTAAGCATGAAACCTTTAGATTTCTTCAAGTACCTCATAACTTTCTTAGCCGCTTTCTAATGCTCTTACCTTGGATTCGACTGAAACCTACTAAGGACACTGATTACGTAGGTTATATCTGATCTAGTGCAAACTTAAGCATACATCAAGCTCCCTATAGCACTAGCATATGGTATCATCTTCATAGATTCTCTTTCTAGCTCATTCCTTGGACATTGAGCTTTGTTCAACTTATTCCCTTTTATGATAGGTACATTACCGTGCATGATTCTGTATATTAAACCTTTCTAGAACACGTCATACATAAACCTTCTGAGAAAGTCCCGGCAAGCCACGATTTTTATCACGATGTATTTCAATTCCAAGCACATAAGAAACTTCTCCAACTAGAAAGTAGAGTTTATTAGCAGACAACATTTTCTTTGTCTCATGAAGTAACCCCAAGCCACTGCTAACAAGCAAAATGTTATCAACATACAGGACAAGAAAAATAAAATTTCTCCTACTAGTATTGAGATAAATGCACTAATCAACTGTACTTTCAACAAAACCAAAAGAAGTCACAATCTTGTCAAATTTCAAATACCACTGTCGAGATGCTTGTTTGTTCAACTTATATACCAAGTTTTTTTTCCCTACAAAACAAAACCTTTAGGTTGTCTCAGGTAAACCTTTTCAGATATATCTCTATTCAAAAAGGTTGTTTTAACATTCATTTGATAAAGCTCCAAATTATAGTGTGCCACAAATGCCATGATAATTCAAAAAGAATCTTTGGATGAAACAGGTGAAAATGTTTCATTATAGTCAATGCCCTCTCATTGAGTGAACTATTTTGCAACTAATCTTGCCTTCTTTCGTTCAACATTCCCTTTTGAGTCCAATTTGCTTTTGAAGATTCACTTGTTATCTATGGCGTTAGCATCTAGAATAAGTTCAATAAGTTCTCAAAATCTATTTTATTCCATAGAATTCATTTCATCTTCCTTAGAATTTATCCATTTATTTAATTCAGGACTTATCAATGCTTGATTAAAAATAATAGGATCAACAATATGACCAATATTAAAATCACTATCAAATAAATGGGTTATGTAATCATTCGGCAATGCATGCCTCCTTTCCCTTTGTAATCTTCTGACTTGTGTCCTAGAAACTGACTTAATCGTTGTTGGAGGAAAAACTAGTAGTTCTTCTTAGTGCTTAGGTTCTTCATTAACAATTTTAACTGGTTGAGATATAACTCTTTCCTCTATGACAAGTACTGGAACAACAACTTGATTCGATTCAATAAAAAGTTCCTTCATCGTAAAATTACCACTATCACTAAAATATTCTCCAGAAATTTAGCAGTAATGGATTCAACAATTCTAGTGCCACGATTGGGACGGTAGAACTTATATCCTTTTCATCTGTTTGGGTCTAATTTCTTTTCAAGAGGATTATAAATTCTAACCTCAACTGGACATCCCTAAACTCTGAATGAGCCAAAGTTGGCTTATGTCCTGTCCATAATTCAAAAGGCGTACTTGCAATTACTTGGAACTCTGTTTAAAATGGACTTAGTAGTTTTCAAAGCTTCACCCATATATACTCTAGCAAATTTATTCTACTCATCATGCTCCTAACAATATCCTTCAGAGTTCGATTACGTCTTTCAGAAATGCCATTTTGTACGGGTATCCCTGGCATGGTGTATTGAGGTACTATCTCACACCATTGTAAAAAATTTCAAAATCACCTATGTTTTGACCAGACTCATCATACTTCCCATAGCATTAGCCACCACAGTCAGATCTTACAACTTTGATATTTTTCCCACATTGTTTCTCTACTTCTATTTTGAAAATCTTGAATTTATCAAGAGCATGAGATTTATCATTAATCAGTTAAACATATCCATATCGCGAGAAATCGTCAATAAAAGTTATGAAATATTTGTTCCCACATATGGTGGAAGGTAAAGGTCCACTGATATCGGTATGTATCAAGTCCAAAATACCACACTCCTAGTGGAACCTTTTCTTGTGAACTTAGCCAGCTTTCCTCTTATACAATCCACACAAGTGTCAAAATTAGAGAAGTCTAGGGAGTAAAGTATCTCAACTTTTACCAATCTCTCCATCCTATCCCTTGAAATGTGACCCAACAACTTATACCATAACATAGAGGATGATTCATGGATTAGAGACATTTTCTTTGACACATTGGTAACACAAGAGACTTCACCAAAATGAGCCAAATACAATTTGTATAAACCATCACATAAAATTCCATTTCTAATCAAACAAGAATCATAAAACAATTCAAACATTCTATTTCCAAAATTAAAGGAAAACCAGAAGCATCAAGTTTCGATAGAGAAATTAAATTCCATCTCATTGTCGGTACAAAAACTGTATTCTCTAAAACAATAGGGAAACCAGACCCTAAAGACAACTTCACTATTCCTATGAACTTAACCTTCACTTGAAATCCATTTCCAACGCACAAGCTCACTTCATTCTCACTTGGCCTCCACTTGCTTATGAACCACTACAAAGAATTCACAATATGAATACTAACTCCCAAGTCTATCCCCCAAGAATTCAAAGGTACATCTACAAAGGAAGACTCAAAACAAACTAAGGCCAAGGAGATACCTGCCGATCTCTTCTTTTTCTGTAACCAAGCCTTAAATTTAAAACTATCCTTCTACCAATGACCCTTCTTTTTGTAGAACTTACATCGATCATTTTTCTTTATAGTTCCTTTGGGACCACCAGAAGTCTGACCTCCAAAATTTTTATTCTATTGATTGCATTGTGACTTATTGCCCTTATGGAACTTAGATTTATTGTTATGAGAAGACCCATTGTTCTGTTGTGACTGGAAAGTTAATTACACAGTTTCAACAATTTTTCGCCGCATCTTATACTTCTCTTGTGCACATACAACAATAAGGTCATTCAAATCTCATTTATCTCGTTGAGCATTATAAGCAACATTTAACTAATTAAACTGGCTAGAAAAACTATTCAGAACATGATAGACCAAAAAAGGCTCTACAATGAGAATCTGAAGAGCATTTAACTTAGAAGATATATTTATCATCTTCATAACATGTTCCCTAACTCCACTTGTAACATCATATCTCATTTTCATTAGTTTGTCCATCAGATCTCCAGTTTCTGCTTTATCAAGCTCAACAAATCTCTCTCGTATGGAATCTAAAAAACTTTTAGCATTTTCATTATCTGGAATAGCACCCATAATGGAATCGGATATGGAGTGCTTAATAATCTTCAGACAAAGTCGGTTAGTCCATTCCCATTTTTCATACTCAACCACATATTCAGGAGTGCTTTTATCTGTGGGGTTTCGAAAGCCGATTCTCCATTGTAAAATCCAAGCCCAAAAGACCAAGAGCTATTTCTACGTCTCGTCTCCATCTGACATAATTATTTCGAGTCAAGGTTTCAATAGTAGACAATTGACTCGAAAGAGATGAGACATTTAAAAATGTGGAAACATAAAATAACATATTTAATATCATCCAAACATAATGCATGCAGTCAATGGATGATAACATATCCATCTAATTAACATGGGCTATTAATTAGATAGTCCGTAATTAAGTTTAAAACCATATGAACCTTATTACGGTAAGAGCCTAGGTGCATCATTATAAAGTCACATTTCGGTTGACAATACAACATGTTGTATCATGAAACTAATTAACAAAATCATATTATTTTTGAAATACCAACACCTTTGGGCAGAAGGCAATTTCTAGACCAAAGCAATCTTATTAACTACCGCATGCTATTTTCAAAATTATCATATATAATAATACCTTCCGATAAGATATTGTATGTAATAATTTTAAATGTGATGCTATTCCTTTTCTTTTCTTTTCTTTTTTTGAGAAAAAAGAACGAATAAATAACAATGAGTGTGCCACTATGGTAGCTACTACCCACTTTAATGTCAAAATATTTCTCTTATTGGAAAAACAAAGATAGTCTTAAAGCTCATGAAAAAGTTCAATCACAAATCAATAATTACGCAACAAATCATAATCATTAACTTGATAAAAGACAGAATTCAGATGTGATTGTGAGACAAAATTAGTAACGACATCTCAAAATATTTATTAAAATGAAAGTTTGTAAAATTTAATATTTCTAAGAGCAATCAAGTGAGTATGTATAGTTGTTAAATTTTATATATGAAAGGTGAAATTTAAATGAACAAATAATAACATCATTTAAATATATAAACATTTATATATATGCACAAACTTGTACATATATACAGAAACATATGCGTGAGAGAAAATATGACAGAATGAAGTCCACTTAAACTTTCTTCAATTTCCCAATATATATATATATATATATATATATATATATATATATATATATAGTCATAGATATCCGCAAGCATACATACACATACCAAATTACGAAGTGTAAATTGATGTGTGAATAATATTGATTTCCAAAGAGTCAAAGATAGACCTAGTTTCACGGGGTGCCTTTTTCTAGGCAAAGAAATGGACACTGTAAGGTAGTAGTCTGCTCCACTAGACTACTTTTTGCCTTTTCTCGATCGTTTTGGGATGAAAGAAAATTTGATTACAATTTGTAGAAAGCTTGCAACAAAGAAATTAGATGATTGAAAGTAAATTGATCATTGATTGATGAAAGCAAAAATTACAATTAATAAAAATAGAAAATTACAATGGTTGGTTTAGGGGTCGAACACAGGTAAGCTTGGCGATGTCCTCGGTGCCCTCGATGCATGATATGCTTCAATTAATGGTTTGAAGACTCCAAGGTCTTTTTCTCTTTCCCAAGTATTCTCCTCGCTACTGCATCCACTCCATTGGACCAAGTACTCTTGATGATATTTCCTAGAAACTCAAGTAGTACGATGGTCCAGTATAGCTTCTGTAATCTTCTTTTCGGCTTTTCTCAGTTCAAACATGGTAGCTTTTACTTATTTCTGATGCGTCATACTTGTCGGTAAAGTATGGCTTGAGAACACCAATATGAAGGGCCTTGTGAATTTTGTACCATAAAGAGAGTGCAACTCTATATGTGACTCTTTCAATCCTCTTCACGATAGGTAATGGTCCAACATATTTTGGCACTAGTCTTGAGTCTTTCCCTTTTGTCGATTTATAACAGTTTCTGTCGGAAAGTTTGACCATTACCAGATCTCCAACATTAAATTCAAGGAAATGACGCTTTAAATCTGCAGACATTTTATACCCTTTTTGAGCTTTCTCAAGATAACTCCGAGTAATTTCAATATTTCATTTCCACTCTTGAGAAAAGCTTTTCGCTTGAGGAGATTTGGTAATTTGATCGATATCCACAATATGAGGGAGTAACGGTTGCTGGCCAGTCACAATCTCCAAAGGACTTTTATTTGTGAAAGAACTCTTTTAGGCGTTGAAGGAAATCTGAGCCGCATCTAAAAGTTTTACCCAATTTGTTTTGCGAAGTAGAGATAAAGTGCCAAAAATATTTTTCCGGCATAGAATTGAAGTACTTCATCTGCATGTCAGATTGTGGGTGATAACTAGAACTCATACTCAAAATCTCCAACTTTTGATAGATGGTCTACCACGATGATGATAGTGCCAAAATCCCCAACTTTTGGCAATCCAACAATGTATAGTCCATCGATACACTCTCGAATTACCTAGTTGGGACGGAAAGGGGCTCAAGCAAACTTACCATTTTTTGATGATCTGTCTTATCTTGCTGACATATAAGACATGTTTTCACATAAGTTACAATGTTGTCTCACATTTTGAGGCAGTAGTACACACGTTGTAGTAGTACAAAAGTGTGTTCCTCTCCAGGATGCCCTGCCCAAATCGTGTCGTAACATTCCGTAATTAGTGATTTCCTTAAATCTTCATCCTTAGGAGCATATAGGCGGTCTTCCTTAGTCTTCATTAGGCCCCCATCAAGCCAAAATCGACGAGTTGTGCTTGGCTTGATAAGGTTGACCAAATATTGAGTAGCCGGGTCCTTATCCAAAAGTGCCCGAATTTGGTTCCTTATCTTTGTGGTAATCGTTCTTCCTGAAAGAACAGCCATAGTGCAAATGGGCCAAGTCATCTCGGTGACTAAGAGCATCAATAACATGATTACTAGATCCAAGATGATACTGTAGTATAAAATTGAACTCTAAAAGAAGTTCCTACCAACATGCATTCGCTTGATAGTTTCGGTTGGGACATGAAGTGCTAACCACAATGTTATCTGTCTTCATAATAAATGGAGACCAAAGAAAATAGTGACGTCATTTCCTAAGGTAATTGACCACCGCCAACAACTCATTTTCGACGTTCTGCTTAGTTCAGCTTTCGGCTCTCATATGCTACCGGATATCATTCTTGCATAAGGACTCCTCCAAGTGCAAAATCTGAAGCATCGGTATAAACTTTGATTGGTTTAGTCATATCCGGTAAGGCTAACACTGGGTTCGTCCACATAAATTTCTTCAACTTTTCGAAATCAGTTTGGCATTGGGATGACCAGTCCCAATCCTTATCCTTCTTTGTCAATTTGGTAAGTGACACTGCAATTTTTGATTACCCTTTTACAAATATTCTATAGTAATTGCATAACCTGAGATGTGAACGTACATCGTGAACATTCTTTGATGATTGCCAATCTTTGATGGCTGTAACCTTTTTCGAATCCATACGTATTTTGACTTGTTCGATGATGTGACCCAAGATAGACGTATAGTGAATGAGCATTGGCATAGAGTTCATTCTCTCGTAGCCAATTGAAAACATGCCTCACGTGTTGCACATATTCCTCCAATGTCGCGCTATAGGTGACTATATCGTCTAGATACACTACCACAAAGTCTAGATACACTACCACAAATCATCCAAGAATACATGAAGTACCTAACTCATCGTCGTACAAAACATTGATGGAGAATTTGTTAAGCCAAAAGGCATCACTTTAAATCAAAGGCACCATAACTTGTTACCACCATAGTCTTTGCTTCATCACTCTCTTTGATTCGAACTTACCAGTATTCGGACCTGAGATCAATTTTTGTATAATATCTCGCCTGTGCCATCCGCGACCAGCGGAATAGGATAGCTATTCTTCACAGTGATCTTGTTCAATGCTCAATAGTCGCAGCACATTCTAAGAAAACCATCAGGTTTTTTCTGAAAACAACACGGGAGTTCCATATGGTGATTTCGCAGGCACGATAATCCCACTTTCCAATATTTTTCCCAATTATTTTCGAAACTCTTCAAGTTCAGGCTGAGACATACGGTAGGGTGCCCTGGCGAGAGGTTTGGCACCTGAAATAAGTTCAATCTCATGATCAATCTCCCTTCTTGGTGGTACTTTCTTTGGTAACTCTTCTAGCATGATGTTCTTAAATTCTTTAATAAGCCTTTTGACAAGTTTTGGAATAGGTTCAGTCACCCCTTCAATCTTCTCTAATCGAAGAGTATACAAAAATGAGGGTTCATTTATTTTGAAACCCTCACCAAATTGCTGGCTGAAATACCCTTCTCGCCCATCTTCCCAGCTTGTGTAGTGATGATGCACAGTTTACTACACATCATCATTAATGAATCGGAATATGGAAACACTACTGTCTTAGTATCCTGAAGGAATTTCAATCCCAGAATAAGCTTGAAGTCATCCATCTTAGATAAGTTTGTCCTTCTCCCGAAAGGACCCCCTTTGAGTAACACAAATTTTGCTACTCCAGTAATAGGTTGAGCAGCGGAGTTGATTGCTTTGACTTTTCCACTACCTTTTTTCCATAACAAGTCTGAGTCGCTCCACTTCAGTACTTACGAGGTAGTTGTGGGTAACACCAGTATCTACCATAGCCCTGATTAGCTTTTCATTGATCTTCACATCAATTTATATTAGGGCTTCAGCCCTACAAATACGAGCATTCGATTCTTCCATCTTTACCTCTTTTGAGGGAACATCATCCTTTTTAGTGGCTAGGTGCGATAGTGTATTGCATCGATATAAGAATGCGCCAACTACATCCTCATCCTCTTAGGAGTCGATCTCACCGTGATAGCTAGCTTGTGGGACATCTTACTTTGAACTCCTTCCGCCACTCGCTAGATGACAATATGCATTCACCATCCATTTCTGAGGGTACTCCGCCACCCGATGAGGTCCTTCACATAAAAAGTACATCAATTTAGGAGTGGCATCAGATCTACCTTTTGTTGTTTTTCTTTTATTCCAATTGTTACTGCCCTACCGTTATAGTTTCCTTGATGGCTGTTTTGATAGTTTCCCTGAAAGTTACTCTGACGAGTGTCTCGATAGGCTCCTCCCTTATTATGAGAGTAACGCTCTCCGCCATTTGAGTTCAAGCTAGGTCTGTAAAGTTTGCTTCCACCTCCAATAGCTTGACTATTCCCTGAAGGTCGATCTTTTCTCGATTTCGATTGATAGTCACTTAAATATTCGGTGGCTCCCATGGTCGCGCTCAAATCAGTAACCATCTGTTTCTGAAGTTTCTTGCGTGTCTACGGTTTCAACCCTTCACTTATCCTTTTCTGACATATCTTGAATATTCAGCATATTTCTTGAAAAAGGCTTTCACGTACTGCCTGATGGAGCTTGTATGTTTTAATTATCGTAGTACCTGTCGTGCTTGATATTTCACATTTTCTGAGAAAAACTACGATCTGATCGCTTCTTTGAAGAGATCACTAGAATCTATTCGGACCCTGTTGGCCTGAATACGAGCATACTTTGTCGGCAACCACAATTTTGCATTTCCACCAAGATACATGATAACTGTTGTAAACTTTCTTGCTTCGTTTTCGATCGAAGCTGTAAGAAAGTATTGTTCCATATCAAACAAGAAGTTCTCGACTTCTTTTGTATCACGTGCCCTGTGTAAGCACCCGATTTCGAAATTCTGAGCCTGAGAACATACTCTTGTATGGAGGTTTGCACATTGCCCACCGCTAATTGAAGTAGTCGTAATTGAGCTCTCAACGCTTCCATTTATCTTACAGATCAGACATGATTGTAACAGCTTCAGTTATTGCTATGAAAGACCTTCGGCTTTCATTCAGTTGGATGTGTAATTCACAAATTTCCATCTCTGCCACCTCGACCTTTTCCTCGAGGCCATCCAGGCATAACGCAACCTCGTAGCTGTCTCATCTCTGATACCAACTTTCACATGGTGCCTTTTTTGCCACAGAAAGGGACACCATGGGGCAGTAGTCTGCACCGCTAAACTACCTTCCGCCTTTTCTCGGTCATTTCGAACGAAAGAAAATTTGATTATAATTTGTAGAAAGTTTGCAACAAAGAAATTAGATGTATTGAAAATAAATTAATCATTGATTGATGAAAGCGAAAGCGAAAATTACAATTGATGAAAACAAAAAATTACAATGACTGGTGCAGGGGGCGAACACTAGTAAGCTTGAAAGATTTTTGAATGACTAATACTCCCTATAATAGCTTGCGGAAGAAAAACCTAAGTAATAGGAGTAGACGTTTAAATAACGAGGAATCATACTAAACGTTTACAAATATCAAAGCTATTTTACAATTGAAATAAACTATTAGAATGAAAGGGAAATTACAACTCAAACTGAACTAATATTTACAATGTGAGACCGAATTTTAGCAAACTACGGCTATGATTGGGTCAAGGGGCTAGATAAAGTGGCGGTCCTTGACATCTAGACATGCAATTAAATCAAAACACCTCTATTTTCCACCGCCAACAAAACCCCAAAAATTACTTGCTAGTTTTAGAATCAATTTTGTAGAAACCATTTTTTATTATTAATTTTGCTGAAAAACAGAACTGATTGACTAAAGGGTAAAAATGGTCGAGGCAAAGCTCTATCATTCCGATTATGATCGGTGAAAACTTTTGCTTTCTTTTTGCAACCAGCTGAGTTTCAAAATATGTTAAACTATCATTAGGATTTGAAAACTTGTAACCGATATACACTACTAGAAAAGGAGGCAATAGAGATAGAATTTTAGCGACGATCGTCTACCATTGCTACTACCAACGGATTAACAACAACTTAGCAACAACTTATTATTTTATTTGTTTAAAAAAATTACATATTAGTTTACCCACAGAATTTGCTAATCCGTTGGTAAAATATAAAAAATATTTTGTATTATGAAGTCTTGGATATTCCTTTACTAAAACTGCAAGGCCTCAAGACTCTTAAAGTTGCGTTTCATCATGCCATAAGGATGAAGTGAGTACTGGTCTATGTCATGTTTTATGATTTTATGTTTTGGCAGGTAGTTGTTAAAAGTGTACCTAAGTGCATACCTAAGCCCAAGCCTAGAGATGATACCCTGTGTGTTGAAATCCCAAGATTCAGGAGAATCTGTATTTACTTCCTATGCTCATTCAATTTGTTCGATATTTTCAGGTGGTTATTCATGCCATAAGGTTTCCAAAATAGAGTACTCGATGGATGTTATTAATGATATCAAGACAAAGGTGAGTCCTGCTACCTCTTCTACTTCAAGATTATATGTGCCATAATCGAGAAGTCTTCCTGAGAGCAGATCTAGCCAGACCTAAACCATATCACAGGGTCACTTACCCTGTGATTGGTCAGGTTTGGCAGGAGATCATTTTGTGGATAGAGTTAGAAGAAATGTGATTGCTGGTTCAAAAACATGATACCAGTTTGATGTAAATGATTATATTTATAATGATCTAGG
>CAIGRN010098713.1:0-10500 GCA_903798345.1 Fraxinus anomala
CACCTTTCAGACATCACCACACTGCTATCGCGTCTAGTAAGTTTTCTGTTACTTTCTTTGCAGTGGCACCGCCAAGATCAGTCTTCCTAGATTGCCGTGTCCGGTAGAAAATTGCAGTGTCCGTCCCATATTTCATACGCTTACCCGTGTTGTGTCGTGTTGACACAGGTATGCCGATCAGAAACAAGGGTCCGAGCATCACGGGTTGAGACTAAAAGATGACTGTTTCATGTGATTTAAAATAAGCATTCTATAGTATAGTTGATGAGTATCTACTGCCAATATTGGAAGTTCTGGTAATTTAATACATTCATGGATTTCGGAAAATCATGTATGTATGTAGAAAAAAAAAAATTCACATAGCTGATCAGTGACCACTTCGAAATTTACGTGAGTTCAGTATTATTTCTTTAATAGATAATCCACCTTTCAGACATCACCACACTCCTATCGCGTCTAGTAAGTTTTCTGTTACTTTCTTTGCAGTGGCACCGCCAAGATCAGTCTTCCTAGATTGCCGTGTCCGGTAGAAAATTGCAGTGTCCGTCCCATATTTCATACGCTTACCTGTGTTGTGTCGTGTTGACACAGGTATGCCGATCAGAAACAAGGGTCCGAGCATCACGGGTTGAGACTAAAAGATGACTGTTTCATGTGATTTACAATAAGCATTCTATAGTATAGTTGATGAGTATCTACTGCCAATATTGGAAGTTCTGGTAATTTAATACATTCATGGATTTCGGAAAATCATGTATGTATGTAGAAAAAAAAAATTCACATAGCTGATCAGTGACCACTTCGAAATTTACATGAATTCAGTATTATTTCTTTAATAGATACACGGTAGTAAAACAGATAAGATTATCTATAGGTTGAAACAAACCAAAAGGTCACTCAACGTACTTGAATACAAGAATTGAAGTTTTGTAGACCTTGATTGCCAGTTCCTGACCATCAGATTTTGTAGCATGATAAACATTGGCCTGTAAACGAAGAATAAACCAAAAGACAAGTTACATAAAGTTCTAGCACGTGTGAGTTTCCTATAACATTATAAGATGGAAGAATAATGATTGTTGAGAGTAGAGAGAAAAGATAAGTAAGAAGAGGAGAATTGAAGCCTTGAATATAGGAGTGTGATGCATACTTCTTTTCCAGTTGAAATGCACCCATTGATATCATTAAATACACCTCGATTCAGCATTTTGAATAAAACCATACGAGTTCTAGGGTCAATAGCCTGAAAGTAAGATAAGATTTTTAAGCACGATGATAGCAATTATATTTTTAATTGTACAATCAGATAACAAATTAATGTGATAACAACAAAATACAATCATAAATAACAAATTTATGCTTTTACTGTGGCATATCCAGGCTCAAACTTAAATGTATAAAACTTCTGTGAGCGATTGTCATCAGACTTCAAAATTGTTATAGGCTAGAAAAACTTGATAATCAGGCAACTCCATATAGATATCTGGGTCTGAGTGCTAGCATGCATATAGAGATTATTTAACAAGGAAAATCAGGAAAAAAAAAACAAGGAATAACTCAACACGCATGCTTCCTGCTTAACACAATTATGGAGCCAGTAGCAGAATTGATGAGAGCATATAGAGAGACGTGATCAGCACATCTTGTAAGCACTCTTGCTAGAAAGCATGATATTAAACCACATGAACAACCTAAAAAGAAAAAATAAAGATATTAACTACCTAAGAAATCAGTTAATTGTCATTCACCTGCTCAACAGTTGCACGGTCTGCTTTTTCTGTTGTTTTTGTTTTACCAATTGCCATATCTCGAACACTTCCACGAATTGCAGTTGTCACCGAATTCGACATGCCAATATTCATCCTTCCTTCCCATTCCTGGACGGAGAAATGAACTCAGGAAGTTAAAAAAAAACCCAAAGCAAACTGAAATTAACAACTAACTGCAAAGATTTTGTTCAATTTTTGAATGAAACATTGAAAATTTTAGAACAGTGTCAGTTAATGAGGAATAAGATGATAAATAAAATTTCACTTTAAGCCTGCACTTTCATTACCCCAACACGGACAATTATGTTTGCAAGCTGATGTGGAAGTTCTAAAATTATATCCGAAAGATCATTGACTATACGGCTAATAGTAGGGTTCAGATTCAAATATGTTGCCCATGTTGAACTCGTGCCACATCAGACTGACCCTTCAAGAGAATAAACTGTCTCTGTAACTACTTACTGGTAGTTACGGGATACAAGAGAAATTTAGACTTCGTGAAGGTAATCTAACAGGTTGAAGGGCATGTCAACCCCCAAGCCCATTTACATTTTAGTCTAAAAAAATAATTTTCTTTGGAATTTTTTTTTTCTATGTATCAGTCCAGTAGAAAAAAAAAAAAAGAAAATTTGTCCCTCTGGCTCTGCACCTGTCAGCAGGGTTCTTCTTTAAACAGGAAAGAAAAGAAAGGAAGTAGAACTCGTGAAGGAATGCAAGAGAAATTTAGACTTCTTGAAGGTAATCCTGATGGGGTGAAGGCCATGTCAACTGATATCTTTGTGTATAAGGAGTCTTGTACATGTTGGAATTAATATTCTGCATTTCTCTATTCATAGCCATTCCTTTCTCGTAGAGTTCAAATTATGGACAAATTCAAAGCCCAATAGCATACCACGTCAATTAAGAGGAAAATCTACTGCTCATAAATCAAACTGACAGAAAAAACATACTCATAACACCTGTGCAGTTGGGATCTCATCAGAGAAAAATATCCAATTCTGCAGTGGCAAAATCTTGCTCCAGTAACATAATTCTAATTCTAATGTTAATGAAAATCATAGTTCATGTTGTCTTTCAATTCTCCCTACCATAGGAAAATCAGCCTTAATGTATTTCATCTTTTTCTCAAGCAGGTACACACTTAAACTTACTGCTTACTCCCATTCCATGAATATATTTTAAGTCATAAATTCTGAAACTTCAAATTGTTTTCCATTAGTGTAGAAGATCCAAACCCAATGTTTTAAATCGCCATCAAGTAGTAAAAACTTGCTGCAATACCACAATAACTCATGTTACAAAGTCCAATATTCATGACCGGAAAGCTTTTAGCCTTTAGGACCATATGGGTCACTTATTCCGGCATATTCATTGTTGTGAAGATTTGGCTATCGCCTCATGTTTTGGTTTTTCTTTGACTCCTCCATCAGCACCCCCCTATATTGGTTTTTTCACGCACTCCACCGGTGGAATCTTACCAAATTAACATTGATGGATGCGTCAATGATGATTTGCTAGTGCTGGGAGCATTATACGAGACCAGGATGGACATTACATTAGGTCTTTTTCATCATCATATGGAAACTGCCTTATTTTGGAGGCTAAGTTACGGGCCATCTTGGATGGAATTTTACTTGCTCAAGGACTTGGATTGTCAGATATTTGAATGGAAGCGGACTCGTCTGTGACCGTTCATTGCATCTCACATTATTTTTAGACAGATGAGACACCTCTCACTCGACCATGATACTATTTTCCATATTTATCGAGAGGAAGACCGGATTGCCGACTCACTTGCATCTGAAGGTTGTGATTGAAGTCATTAGCAGTGATATGGTCCTCTTCACCTATCACGATGACTTTGAGCTCTTGTAAGACAAATATAGATTTTATAGTATTAAAGGACATTAGTTTTATTCTCACTTACTCTTTTTGTATATGAAGTAGTACTTCCCTTTTTATTCATTTCCTTCATGTTCCATTATTTGCTTTTGGGAGGTCAAATTTATGTCTCCCTTCCTCTTATTCTCATGAGTTTGACTTTATATATACTATTAGGGAATCCAAACCCCGTCACCTTCCCTAATGGAGCTTGAAAACCCGTTGAGAATGTGTTGGTGTTTTGCTTTAAAAAAAAAAAAAGAGAAGCTCTTTGCTTTTAGGTTACGTTGCAGATACCTCATGCAACTACATATGCAAATAGATAAGATGCAAAAAGAACATATAGATGAAGTGCCTTCAGGGCTGGAAACTTCGCATTCTTCTCCTTTTTATAAGTTTCAAAAAATATCCACATAACTGTCCACACAAAAAAAGGGATATGCAAAAAGAACGCACATCTGAAGCGCTGCCAAACTGTAAACTTCTCAATATATTTTCTCTCTTCACTGACATCATATGACATAGAAGTTAACCATCCACACACCAAACACCTTAAAAATAACACACCAATATTATCCTCTTCTTGTACTCAGAGATATACGTAATTTAATATATGCGCGTAAGGCTGCTATGATACCACGTGTAGTCCATTTATTCCACTGCGTAATTAATATGTTATTTGGCCAAATATATAAAATTTTAAAAATCTATACTTGAAGTTTTCGAATTTTTTTCTTAACCTCACTACAAGTATCAAAGTTCTAGACTACCCATATGATTTATAAGGTAGAAGATTTTGAAGCAAAATGTACCGCCAATAAATTATGTTCCATTAAACCTCATACTGTAAAGTTCAAAACTTTTCCAGTATCTGTAATTATTAGTCATCCACACGAATTATAAAAGGTGCAACCTTTGAAGGCCAATATATAACCCCACCAATAATGTACAATTCAACCCCATTTTGATACAATGATCTCGGCATAAAGTTTACTAACAAATCAACTATTTTCTTCTCTCCAAAATTACTAATTCAGTCAATTTTCATTTCCGAAATTCATAAAAATCATATAAATCTTCCATTCATACCTCCAAGGGTGAAGCCCTCATGCGATTGGCCAACTTCTGGGATTTATTGGAGATTGGCTGGAGCGAAGAAGTGTTAGGCCGAGACTGGAGCCCACCATGGGCATTCGGGCGCCTGGTGTTAAGCAGAGTGAATGTGCCTCCATCCATTATTCCACCTTCTGCATCGTCCCTTGAATCCAAAAAATCCAAAGCTTCTCCTATTTCGGACTCTGATGACCATGACAACTCCTCCTCCTCCTCCTCCTCTTCTCCTTCATATTCTTCGTTTTCATGTTGAGTTTCAGGCATGGAATCTGGTTTTTCTGCTAAGGAAGTAGACATCTTTGTGTAACACTGGGCGTGGATAGAGGCTGGTGGTGGTGGGGTGAGGGTTTTGGGGAGGTTTCAATTTAGGGGTTGCCTTTGAAACGATACAACTAAAGTCAAATCATACATTAACCGTTAGCTATGACCACCTTTATTTTAACTACACATTCAATTAATGAAATATCACACCCGTAAACTTTTTTAAAAAAAAAAATTTTATTTTTTACGACGCATTTTCATAAAAATTATTATTTAAAATTTTATTTTTCTCAAATAATAATTATCCGAGCCCTTTTTTTTTATGAAAATATATTTTAAAATAATATTTTGATAAAGAAGGTATAGTTTAAAAATAAGAAATTTTTTAAATTTACGTATAATATTATTTTATTCAAAATGTGTGATTGAAAATTTGATAGAAAAAAATGTATTTTGAAAATAATAATGACCAAATAATGGCTTAATTTTGATCATATATTTATGATTTTTATTCACCTATTTTATAAAACTCGGTGTTATTTTTCTTATTATTTTATTTATAAACAATTTACAAATTTGCCAAACAGAAAGTTCATTTGGTTAGAAATAAAAGTTGAAAATAAGTAAATTCAATTTTTATTAAAATTAATTATTTTTTACTCAAAAGTAAAGAGAATATATTATTCAAATAAGAGGAAAAAAAAAGTTATTTAATATGTGTTTGAGCCACGTTATTTTGAAATAATAGATTGATGGAGAATGTGTGATTAAAAATCAGTAGAAAAATAAGAATGAAAATTTTAATGTGACTTAAACAGAATCTTATATGTAACTTTAATTTTTTATACTTATCTTAGCACCGTTTGGCCACCATTATTCTTATAACGAGAATTTGATTTTGGAATAATAATTTTTTTAAGAATGTATGGTTAAAAATAAAAAAAAAAGTTTGAATATACGTGTAATATTATTTTATTTAAGAATATGTGGTTGATAAAAAAATAATTTATAATTTAATGGGGTCCAAATAAATACTTAATATGTTAATATTGTGAGTATGTTTGTACCCATGCTCGTGTAGAGATGGAGTACAAATCTATACAACTAACCATATGGTAATATAGAGAATCTTGGATGACAAATCCCGTAGCACGCTCAAAAACACCATGATTACAAAATTATTTTATCGTGACTTACATTTTTATCTTCACGGCAATAAGAATACATGATGAGTTGTTAACCATGGACTCAATAAAAATAAATAAAAAATCAAGTGGGTATACACTTACCCAAAAGCCAACCAATATAATTTAGTCGATCATCGACCAAGTGTCGACACTTGGGGCATGGGTGTCGATGGAACCGGACTTGTGTTTCGCGGGGTCTGAAGCGAATTTCAAAATTTGAGCTCCTAAATCGTAGCAGGCAATCAATTTTTTACATTTATACGAGTTTTACGAAACTAAATTTGTTAATTTAAAATCAACAATAAAACAATTATAAAATGAAAAGCAATTCTCTTAATTTAAACTAAAAAGTTCTTCATATTTTGATTAATGTGAATGTCCTTCAATTTTCACTTATCAAAATTCAAAGAAAAGTAATTCTCTTGATTTAAATCTTTATGTTGAACATTATCTTCATCATTCTGCATTGATTCATATATTGATAGATTCAATCATTTCCTCGTTTTCTCTCTGTTCATCCATATTATCATTGTCATTCTGATTCTGTTGTTCCTCAATCGTTAAATTTTTCGGTGTTTCTTCATTCTCTTTTCTTTTCTTGTCGTCAAAGCATTTATCCATATTTTCAGCTTGACTTCGAATTAATGTCTCTACTCTTTCTCTCTTCTTCTTCTTTTGAGCTTCAAACTCATATTTAGGAGTCATGGTATTTGACTCAAATCACTCAATAGCTAATACTAATTGAAATTTGAGTGTAAAAGGGACTCAAAATTAGTTTAAGAAAGAAAGATTAAAAGATATGGCTAAAAATTATATCAATATTTCGATAATAACTATACTAATTCAAACCCTGCAAAGAATAAAATCTTTAGTATAAAATGCGGGACATTATAAGCATACGAATTTCAAAGTTAAGCCTTGAACTAATTGTCAAGTCTAGAACAAGGTCATTAATCACAATTAATCGAATTTTAAAATCCAGCAACAATGTGAAATCAGATAAAAAAAAACACCTAAAAGATTAATTAATGTATCTTGTAATTAATGATGATTTTCTGTTCATATATTCTTATAAGTATTGGAAATATTTTTGTTGAACGTTTGTATTTATTGTTAATCTTGTGTATTTTAAAATACAATAGGTAAATAAATATTTTTACTTCCTCCTAACAAATTTTGAATGTCAGTTAATTAATAAAAAGTCGAGAAATTAAATTCGAAAATGAACAAGTTATAAACCTTAATTGCAAAAATTTAGTGCATTGCCTTGTGTAATTGTGTTTTGGCTTTTGTTCCTTTGATTTGCCTACAGATGGAAGGGATTTTAAGCATTTTCTTGTTTTTGATGTCTACTAGTTTTTTTTTACTGTTATCATTTTCGAACCCTTAAAATGATTTAAACATTCTACAACTAAAAGTTTTGCAATTACGTTTTCAAAATAAGCATAATAGAATTTAAAAAAAAAAATCACACGGAGAATTAAGAGCTTGTTTGTCTCCCATTATTAGGAGAAAAATGAAGTTTCGAATAATATTTTTTTGGAGAATTAGTGGTTGAAATTTAAAGTAACTTTATTGGTTTGTATGTATAATATTTTATTGGATAAATGAAGAAAAATGAAGTTTCGAATAATATTTTTTTGGAGAATTAGTGGTTGAAATTTAAAGTAACTTTATTGGTTTGTATGTATAATATTTTATGGGATAAATGTGTGGTGGAGAATCTTACTGTAACAAATAAAAATTTAGATTAATGATAGACAAACATGAGCTAAATATCATCTGTAATGTAAAAAGAAAGAAACAAACCATTAGTTGAGCACGGTGAAAAAAAAATACTAGAGATAAGAGATGAAGTTCTTGAGAGTTTCAATAAGTTTTCCGGCATGTTCGAGAGGTGGCGTAGCCATTAAACACCCAAGGAAACAACACATTAGGTCATTTATGACAAAGCCTCAAGTAGTCTAGGTTTGATTTCTTCCGCGGCAGGTTGGAAAATTGAGAATGGGTGATTAGTGGGTTTAAAAAAAAAAAAAAAAAGAACAATTTTTTTTAGGTCCCTTAAAGAGTTGGGCATGAGGCAGTGATCTCTTGGGCCTCTCCTCAAGTCCGACTCTAGGTGTCGACACTCAAGTATTTAAAATTAAACCTTGTCTGGAGCCGATTAAATGGCAATTAAAAAAATTATCGTTGGGGCCAATATATCACTATTTTATTCGACAAACATCTGAATACTTTTCTGACTATATACTATACCCATAATTCTCTGTTTGCTTATATTCTAAATTTTCCCTCAAAATCAATTTACTTTGTGGAGTCAGTCAAGTATTGTTGTGAAATTATAAAAATTGAAAATGGCAAAATGGACTTTTGGTTTATTTTGAAGTACCGTGCTTTCAAAAAATTGGAAGAAGTTTGGATACATCTCTAAAAAGGTGCGAGACTAGTGAGGTGATTGAAAAATCGATTTTTTTCCTACAAAAATTGCATTCAAACAAGCACTACTTACTTAAATTTAATTTTAAGACCGGAGTCAATGGTCAAGCTACAGGTGTCAACACCTATTCCTCACAAGGCCAAAGGCTTAAAAAGTTTTAGCATAGGTATCGATGCTTGCCTCCTGAGTGTGCAACCCTTGAGATTGAAAATAATATGATTATTTTGATAAAATGTTTTTTTTTTTTTAATGTAAACATTTTCGCAATGTAAGCATACATAAGAAACATATATTTATATTAAATAACATAATACATAACTAGTTGTTTTACACACTTAGAGGTGAGGATTTTACACTGAATGGGCAAAACTATAGCAAAATTTCCATTCACCTTCTTCTTGAACTATCTGAAAACTTAAAAAACTACAAGTTATTTCAATTGTCATATATAAACCTGGTTTCTCTTTGAGAAAGTGGTTGGCAAAAACGAAAGTGTTGGTGTTGTAGTATTCCACTTCCACATGATAGTAAGTGCCCAAGTAACAAGTAACACTACATCGCAAGTTATCGTACATAATAATTCCAAATATCCACCTCGGTGACGTGTATTTATTGGGTTCTAACGATTGACGACACCCAAACTTGACAAGATATTGCACAATATTACAAGCTATAACATCATTCTATTACCCACCTTAAGATCTCAAGAAGACTCCCAATGTAATACAATACAAGAAGGATGGAAATTAGAAAAGACGCATAATCAATTGGATACAAGATGCCAATATTCAACTTTTGAATAAGATGAAACTAATGTTTTAAGTAATAATTCCATTTAAGTTTCGAACAGATACACATGTCAACCACAGCTAGTACGATAGAGTTCCAAAGATCTTGGAACAACAAAATACAAGTAAGGAATACGTCTGAATTCTAAAAAATGCTAGGTGTCGATACCTAGAGACTCGGGTGTAGGCACTTTCTCTTTAAGGTTTTTTGAAAAACTTTACTATCTAAGTATCGACACCTAACAGTTCCAATAAATTATAAGAAAATAAACTTTTGTTGCAAGTTTTATGTATCGAATAAATGATAAGCGTAATATTTTTGAAGTACTAATACTGTTTTTAAAAGTAATTGAGGTAATTGATATTGTTAAAAAAATGTTAAAATTGTTAAAAAGAATATGCCCCTGTTGGTCTCATTCAATTTTAATTCATTTTTTTTCTTTCTTCTTATTAATTACAAATTTTTTAAATAAAATAATATTACACGTAAATCAAAAAAAATTCCTTACTTTTTAACCACACATTCTTAAAAAAATACTATTCTAAAATCTATTTTTTTTTTTTTCCAAATAAGGGAGCTCAAATAAGGTCTATATATGAAAAAATTATTTTATAAAATTATGTATATAATGTGAAATTGTTGAATAAACTAAAATGTGATGTTTTGATTACAGTAACATTTTGTTGTACATAATATTTTTTTTATCGACGTCCCACAAATCCACAAATTTCTTCTTTTTATTTTCTACTTTTATCGAGACTTTTGTTGTTTGCATTGAAATCCCTCAAAAAAAAAAAAAAAAAGTGTAATACATGGTTGCCCATAAGAGAATATAATCCAACAGTAAGTACTATTTGTCCTTGAGCCTTGTTAATAATCATTGCAAAATATAGACGTATTGAAAATTATTTTTTCTTGAATTTGAATAAATATCCACTAACTTAGCCCCCGTTTGAAACTCATTTTTTTTCTCATTCTTTATTTCAACCACACATTCTATCAATAAAATAATATTACACATAAACTCAAAAATTATCCTTACTTTTTAACCACACAATCTTCC
>CAIGRN010098727.1:0-10969 GCA_903798345.1 Fraxinus anomala
CCGCAGCCAATATCACAAGCGCCCACCAACAAAACACAGAAAAACCACCACCGAAGCTGTCGCCACCTCCATAGTCAAACCGCCACCTCACCACGAACACCACAAAAACCATCACAACAACCACCTGCACCTGCACCTGCACCACTAACCACAACCACATAACCACCCCCACTCAAACACCACCACCACTGCCATATCCAACACCACCTGTAGCACCACCATATCCGCCACCGTCTCAAATCCCCAAACCACCTTAAAATCGCCGAAAACTGGTTTAGATAATCGGCCACCTCCACCACCGCACTAACAACCATTGTTACCACCGCAACCGCACCAACGATCATCGTTACCGCACACATCGTAACAACACAATCAACGTTTACACACAGAAATCGCCCATTGCCGCTGATCGGCGTGGCCACACAGATTTGACAACAGAGGTTTTAAGTGGAAAACTCAAGAGTCTAAAAATGAGTCTGAAAATCACAGCTAAGTCCCTTAACAACACACACCACGGCGCCTCGCTCATCCGTTTGCAGCAGCGATGACCATTGCGCCCAGTCTTGGAGTTGACGCCACCGACTGTTGGGAGCGACGCCACCGGCTGCAGTGGTCGCACCACCGGATGCAGCGTCGAGCAATGTCGACTCAGCGCCTCAACACCGGAGCTGTGTTGCCGGTGACGGGGTGGCTTAGGGAGAGAGAGTGAAGTGCGGCGATCGATTTGCACACAGAGAGACGGTAGATATGAAAAGTGGGAATTGGTTCAAATGATTTAGGGTTTTGTTGGGTCAAATTATTTTATTGTTTATAGCTATAAAAATAAAAATAAAAAATATTTTTAAATTATTAATTAAAACCCGATTTTTGAAATGTGAAACATGTGACCTTATTTGTGAAATTGAAAATCTAATTCCAGGTTTAGGTGTAATTTCCTCGCTGCACAATGCCTTTGTTGATATTTATATTTAAAATAAATCATGAGCCAGTTCGGCTAGACTCGACTCGATTTGGACTAAAAAAACTAGAATTATTTTTACTTGAGTCAAGCCCAAGCCTCAAGTTTCAACTAGTGAGCCGACCGTTCACATCCCTATTATCAGGCCAAGCCCAAGTTCGATAGCCCTTTCGTTTCAGGTAACATATTTGGGAAAAACTACAATATATTAAATGGAAACATTCATAACTAAGATGTTAAGTTTCACTCATTTCAAATTTAAGAACTTAAGCTTAAAATTTCAAATTTCAGATATTTTTAAATTTTATTGATAAATTAATTAATTAAACATATATTTTATTAATTAAATATATTAAAATCGCAATTCTATATAATTTGGTAACAAATTATTTTTCGGTCATAATAAAAAATTTATAGGTCACAAATTATTTCACATTAACAAATAAAAAATTTTATAGGTCACAATTTTTTCAACGATCACAAATTTAAAAAATTAATAAGTCAAATATTATTCATTGATCACAAATCACAAATTTTATATATTACAAATTATTTTAACGTCACAATTCAAAAAATTTATAGGCTACAATTTGTTCATCGATCACAAATCAAAAATTGAAACGTCACAATTTATTTATAGGTCACAAATAACAAATATTATAATTCACAACTTATTAGACAGTCATAAATTATCAAATTATCGATCACAAATTAACAATTTTTCAGATCACACATTATTTTTTTGTCACGATTTATCTTTTTCATTGATCGAATATTATTTATCAGTCACAGATTAATCAATTTCTTGGTCACAAATAACCAAATAATCTATGACCACAACCAATACTTGTGATCACCACCTCACCACTCCCTCCAACAACATGGCAACCAAAACCACGTCGTCGGAACCACCACATCCCGGCAACACCCACAATCACCGCACCACCAATACCCACAATCATGTGGGCCGCTAGAGATCCACCACCATAGTTCAATAGCTCAACAAATCTACCACAGCACACCGCACCACCACCACCACCACCATCTCCATTTACACCACACCCAACCACCACCCTACCAAAAAATCTACAAACTTGTCGTCACCACCACCTCAACACACTATCGACCAGCAACTGGCTAAAGGGTCTCCCCACACCCAGATCCACCCTCACTCAGGTCAACATGTCCTACTACCAACACTCTCATTGCCATCGCCAGATCCACCCTCCCCACCAATCCCTCCACTTGCACCAACCACTTGTAGTAATACCATCACCACCGAATTGCAGCAGCGGCAGGGGAAAGCTGCTCTGCAATGTAGCTTCATTGCAGCGTTGCAATGGCTATGGGTGCTACAACATTAAGCAGCGATCGCTACGTTGTAGTGGCTTGAGCGTCGCCGCCACTAGTTCAGGTCACCACAGTGGCTTTATCACCGCAGCAATCCCAAGAGAAAAAAAGAGAGAATGGGAGAAAGAGAAAAAATGGGGAATATGGAAGAGGAAGAGAGGGAGAGAGAATATGTTAGGATTTAGATTAAATTTGGTAATTAGGGATTGTGGTGAATTTTGATGATATTAAAAATATTAAATATTTGAATTAATATATGATTTGTGTATAAATAAACTTTATATTTAATTTTTGAAATTGAATCTTAAAAATTCTGGTTTAATGCAATTACCACTTTAATATAGTGGAAATTACATAGGACAAGACTTTTCAAGATTTAATTTCAAATTTCAGATATAATGTTTCACTTTTCAAAAATCAGATATTTTATTTTTAAATATTAAATATTAATTATACAATTTTCATCCAAACCCTTATCAATTCCATTCCAAATCGGTAAACCCTTTCCACCACTTCTCACTCTCTTCTCTCCTTGTCTTCTTATTATTTTCTCTACTAGTCTTCTCACATTCTCTCTTCTCTTTCCATCTTCTCTCCGTCTTCTCGTTGGTGACGTCGTCGCCGCGTGCTTGGACCCATTCAATCTCTTTTTGCTGTCTTGACCTCGACTGTCTTCTTTTTCTATTTCTCCGACTTGTGCTCTTGTTGGATCGCCCACTTTTCTGTTGTCTATTGCTTCCACTCCAGGCAGCGCTGCTTCTAGTTCCTCTTCTAGATCGGTTGCTTTGATTCCACCGGAGCACCGTCGCGCTGATTCTAGTTCCTTTGAGAACGCTATTCAGTGTCGCTGCACTGCTCACTATCGACAATGATGCTGGAACCACCGTTGTGGTGGTGGTGGTGTTGGCAGCGATGATGTGGGCGACAGTGCTTGTAGCAGTGGTGGTATGTGCGGTGTGGTGCAGTGTTGGCGGTGGTGGGCGGTGGTGGGACGATGTGGGTATGACGGTGGATCTGTGGTGAGGTGGTGGTTGGGTGTGGTGTAAATGGAGATAAAGAATATGGTAGCGGTAGTGGTGGTGTGATGTGGGCGGTG
Source organism: Fraxinus anomala (assembly GCA_903798345.1). Classification (NCBI taxonomy): domain Eukaryota; kingdom Viridiplantae; phylum Streptophyta; class Magnoliopsida; order Lamiales; family Oleaceae; genus Fraxinus; species Fraxinus anomala. The sequence goes on from CAIGRN010098727.1 coordinate 3,405, forward strand.
CACTGTGATGGTGGTGGTAGATCTGTGCGGTGTGCGGCGACGGTGGTGGATTGTGTTGCGACAGCGACGGTGATGATGATAGGGTTGATGATTTTTTTTTTTTGGGTTGTAGGATAGGGGTGGTGGAGGTTCTGTGGTAGTGGTGGTGGTGCAGTGGTTGTTGGTGGGTAGTGGTGGTCGTGGTAATGTCGATATTTTTTAGATGCTAGTTTACTGTCGGGAGGTGATGGTGGCTCTAGCGAGTGGGTTTCAATTGTCATGCTGGTGGTGACATTGGTGAGGTGGTAGTCACAAGTGTTGGTGGTAGTCACAGATTATTTGGTTGATTGTGACCATTAAATTGATTATTTTGTGACCGATAAACAATAAAAAAATAAATTGTGACAAAAAATAATGTGCGACCTAAACAATTGTTAATTTTTGATAGATAATTTGTAACTATCTAATAAATTGTGACTTGTAATATTTGTGATTTGTGATCGATAAATAAATTGTGATGTATAAAATTTTTATTTGTGATCAATGAACAAATTGTGACCTATAAAATTTTTGAATTGTGACGTAAAAATAATTTGTGGCATATAAAATTTGTGATTTGTGACCGATAAATAAATTGTGACGCATAAAATTTTCGATTCGTGACCGATGAACAAATTGTGACCTATAAAATTTTTGAATTGTGACATAAAATAATTTGTGACATGAAAATTGTGATTTGTGACCAATTATATGGAATTGTGACTTTAACATATTTAATTATAAAATATATATTTAATTTATTTATTTATATATAAAATTTTAAAAACTCTGAAAATTGAAATTTTAAACATAATCTCTTAAATTTGAAATTGATAAAACTTAACCTCTTAATTTTGAAATATTCCCAAATCTTAATATAAAAGAAATTAAGTATCAACCATTTCAAAATTAAGAAACAAGGTTTAAAATTTCCAAAATCATATATTAATTAAGTTTTATTTATGAAATAATTAATTAACAATAATTTTATTAATTAAATATATTAAGGTCATAATTATATGAGAAAATTTCATTAATAAGACATTAAGTATAATCTATTTCGAATCTAAGAAATAAAATTTACTTTTTCAAAAATCAGATATTTAATTTAAATTTTATTTATTAAATAATTAATTAAAAAATACTTTATTAAGTAAATATATCAAAGTCACAATATTATATAATTTATGATCACAGTTATGTATTAATCATAATTACATATGTCACAGTCACAAACTACAAATTTTATAGGTCACAATTAATTTTTCGATCACAAATTAAATAAATTAATTGGTTACATATTATTTTTTTATCACAAATTTTATGAGTCACAACTTATTATTTCATGGTCACCAAATATCAAATTAATTTATCACAAATATTTTTAGGTCACATATTATCAAATTATTGGTTACAACTTAACAAATTTTTAGGTCACACATCATTTATTAATCACAAATTATCTATTTCATTGGTCACGTATTATTTATTAATCACGTATTAATCAATTTATTGGTCATAATCAACAAAACAATTGGTGACCACCACTGCCTCCAGTGGCACTACCGCCAAACCACTAGAACAACGATGATGACAACCAACAGCACTTGCAAATACCACCAGGACGGCTGCATGTATCAACCATCACAGCCACCGCCTATACTAACCATCTCCTCAAATTCATTATGTCCTACACCTACCACAACCGCCCCATCAACAAAAAAAATACCCAAACAAGCCATTGCCATTGCCACTGCCATTGCACCTGCACTTCAATACACTACAACAACCACCAACAATAACAAAGTTCCTAAACAAGCTATCGTCAATGCCACCCCACTACCACCGTCATCGCCGCCATAATACACTGCAAATCCACTCAAAAACTCCCGCTACCACAAAATCAAAAGAAGAAATAAACAATGTCGGCGGTTGGAAGGCCTCACGGGTGGACAACAATGACCGGCGAATGCTCAGTTGCGCCGATCTCGCAGGTGGCGCTGCTCTCTTGCAGCGGCTCTGCTCTTCTCCCCACAACACAACCAATAAAACACCACAAACTAGAGAAAATTTCATATCGCCGCACGTCGTCGGAGAAACATACAAACCAGTAAAACACCTCAAATCGAAGAAAATTTTAGATCGCCACACGCACTGACTGAACTGGAAAGTACAATATCATCGTGTAGATCGTTGCAAGCTAATTCAAGGTGCGACGTTGAGCAGTTGATGCGCTTCTGTGCGCAGAGGCTCTGATGTCGTGCCTCAGCGCACTGAGTATCGTGTTGCTTCGTGAGGCGCTGCTTGTGGTAGAGAGAGATGGGAGATGATGAGATAATAGAGGAGGCGACAAGATACAAAGAATAATTGGAAAAATAATTAGGGTTTGAGAGGGTAAATAGTAGTAGGGTGGATATGTAAAATAATTTAACTTTTGTAATATTATTATTAATATTTATAATAATATATAATCATCTGATTTTTGTATATAAAAACTTTAAATCTGATTTTTGAAGTTGAATATTAAAAAATCTGTTTGGGTGTAATTTCCACCAATTATATACTATTTGGTTATAAATTATCGAATTAATTTGTCACAAATTTTAGTTCATGTTTAAGTCCTCTAGTATTTTATCTGGTGTGGTTATAGGTTCGAATCTTCAAAAATGAGTTCCCCAACCTTTATGTGACTTGAAGTTGGAGGATAAAATTGTTAAACCACTTATTTTTATTTATTTATTTTCTCTAGCTCAATTGAAAAATATAATTTTAATGTCTATATCGACATTTTTAATCATGTGGAGCTCAAATTCACATATTTAAATATGTTGAAAATCTAAAACTTCAATTTTGAAGATTGAAGACTCTATTCACACTAATGACACAGGTTAGGGAGTTCCAAATATATAGAAATCAAACCATAGTTAATTAACTCCAACCCCCACTAATAATTACTCCATCCATCCAAACAAAGAGAGGCTTGTTTTCTCCACATTACATGCACCCTTCTCTCTATATATTCCTCATCTTCTGCAAAATTCCTCTCAGTCATTCAATTCCTCGTGTTTTAGGAAACTAAAAAGAAGCTCAAGCAAATGCTACTGAAACGAAAATTGCATACTAAGACAAAGTTTGCTAGGCATTGAAAGTGCAGAAGCTCAAGCAAATGCTACTATTTTTGTGGCCAATTCTTCGGCTGCGCTAGCCTTGTGTCCTTCATTTCTTCCGTCGCCAAGTCCCAAAGACCATGTATGTGTTAAACTACCTTTTTTAAAAGCTTAAATTATCACCAACTACTCAAATTCATGTTTCCAACATGTGCACAATTTTCATAAGTTAGGTAATGTCATGTTGAATCACCTCATTTAAAAACAAATATGTAATGGGATATTTTGTGAATTGCAGCATTGTTTCAATCTTTACTATTCGAAACTTGTGGAAGGACTATAATTCCAGTTAACAGAGTTGTGGGGTTATAGTGGACATGAAATTGGCATGTGTACCAATTAGCGGTAGAGACGGTTTTGTGCGGCAGTGTTTTACAACAATCGCCGGAGTTTTCAATGTTAGATCAGTTTGATGAAAGATCAGAAGCTAATAGCGTGGATTTATATGGATCACAAGATTTGAACGTGAGGCTTAAAATGTTACACCCCATTTTTATTAGTCAAAAGTTAAAGGTGGAATTGTCAAATTCAAGGTCAAATAGAGATTTAATTGGAATAAATCATTTGATTGTGACTCATTTTATAATTGAAAATATATGAGAATTTTAAATGGATTAGATTTGAAGTTGAGGACTTACTTATTTCATTGGAAGTTAAGGGACTTCCTTTCCAAAAGCCCACTAACTTAAACATTTTAAAACCCATTTCTCATTTTTCACACACACACACACACAGGCTGATGACCAAAACAGGCAGAAAGGAGAAAAGAAAAGGAAGGAAGAAAGAAAGAAAGGAGAAAAGAGGAGAAGAAGAAGAAGAAGAAGAAGAATGGGTATTTTAAGTTTGAATTTCATTTTTCATTCTCTTTATTTTCTTCAAGAGATGGAGAAATATTATGTTATATTTCTAGGGTTTTAAACTATCCACTCACAGGGTTACAGGCTCATATATTTTGTCATATTTTTCCTTATCAGATAGTGGCTGAGTTGAGCAGCATTGGAGACCGTCGATTCATCGAGTTGAGCCACGCATTGTCATTAGTTGTATGATTCATTTTGTTAGTTTATTTAGTTCATATTTCTTTTGGGATACACATATGTTTATCAGAAAAAGTTAATTTGTGTATCCATATCATGGGCTCGCTGCATATTGAGTATTTTGAGTACATTTGGGGATGGTAAATAATAGTAAAAATTGATTTACCAGTATTGTATTTGAAATAGTTTGAGTTTTAAAGGACTGTTGTACCATGTTTTAAGTTATATGTACGTATTTCAGGTAATTAATTTTATTTCAGGTGGTTTTAGCCCATATTATAAGGGAAATTTTGTCAAAATTTTTACAAGATAGGTTACAGTCAAGGCAGGTCTATGTTGTCTTGGTGGTGGTTCCGGCATTCAACTGGTATCTACTATCGGCGCACGACACGTGTTGGGTCCATGGTGGTGACTCGGGTTGGGTCGTGTCATAAAAGGAAAGGACTTGACAGTATGGCAAATCACTAGGATCTTGGATTACAAGCTGAATTTTCGACGACAATAACGGTCAGCAGTAGGGTTAAACGGAAGACAGAAAGAAGGAGACTAGCACCGCCTCTGTTGAATGAGTCTGAAACGACGACATTGGAGAGTGGTTTGATGCTTCTTCAAGAATTACACCACCGTAATGGACAGGAAACAAAGCTTTTGATATTGTTTTTCTAAGTTTTCTATACAAACATTTGGGTAATTAGAGCCCGGTTTTGAGTATTTTTATTTTATTTCCTCATCTTAGCAAATTTTAAATTTTTTTTAGACATTTAGAGGTTTATAGGACCTTAGATTTCTCATTTACGTAACGTGGGGAATGGGGATGACACCTTCAACTTCAAGACATCCTTTGTTAGTCAACTTTATTGACATTTATAAGATTATCAGTCTAAATTACGAAACGTGTCATTTAGACCCGAAGGTTGCAATATCTAGAAAAATTTACTCTCAATGCATGCGTCAAAACTATTGGTTGTTCATCGATTCATGAGCCGAAATAGCCTTGTTTCAATTGGGAGTGGTAAGAGTATTATTAAATGATTGATTGTACTGGTGACCTCATTTTTTGTAAGGGTGACATGGACACAGATGCCGAGCGCACTCACATCCACGCAAGCAAATTCTAACACGTTTTGTCGGGAGATTTTTGCCGGATGAGGTTACTGTTTATGGACATATGAGATGCTCCATGATGCGAGACAAAACTGTTCAAACATCGGTCATATATTTAAAGATGATTGCATATTAATAACAAATCACGAACAACTCAACTAGAGCAAGATAATCTAAACTCAAGTAAACAAGAGTGTGAAATAAACAAGAGAGAAGACAAATAATAGATTTAAGTGTAAAGAATTGCATTAGATTCAAGTGTTACAAGAGTTGGTATTTATAGAATTCTGGCGAAGTGGTGAGTGTTGGATGAAGAAGTATGTGACTTCATCTCCCAAGTCGAAGTATAATATCACTAGACTACTACACATTTGATACGTTAACAATGGGTCAACCACCTACAACCTAGGCTAACAGACTTGACACATTCATTATTACAAACGTCATATCTATCATTCATATATATTGCATGTAGATCTTTTAAGAGCTAGCGGGAACTTCGACCAAGGGAGTTTTGAAAGCTTTCCTTTTGACTTCGCCATTTATTTTCCCTGCCACTTTGAACAATTGAGGCTTCCATTGAGTTTTAGTCAACTTCTAACTTGTACCTCCACATATATTACCATGTAAGTTTAGTTTGGAGCATTGATGGCGAGGTGTAACAATAGTGCCTTAATCATAAGGGAAGGTTATTTAGATTATGAAACCGATTGGGGAGCTGCCAAGGTTTCATCAAACGTAACTGCCACCTACCTTGTAGAGATTAGGGAAAAATACTGCATCCTTCATACCATAGAGTTGTTAGCCCCAACCCTCGAAGAGAGACATTGCTTTTTCTAGGTAGGGGTGTGTGGCGACAAGTAAATTCCTTCTAGGGAAGGGACTTCATTTGCCTCTTCATCAATTCTTTAGGTCTATTCTTAGGTTATATAGATTAGCACCTACCTAGCTCGTTCCCCATGCTTGGGCTCAACTGGTTGAGATTTATTTTTTGTGGAAGGCCACTACATGTACAATTATATAGAATGTTCATCCGTGTTTCTTTATAAAATTAATAAAAACAATTTTTTACATGTTCCTTTTCAAAATTCTATCAAATTCACCAAACACGTTCAACTTATCGCCAATCAATCTCCCACCGATAACATAACTATAATAATAGATGGTTTCTTTAGTTCTGATCCTTTGAAAATCCACTAGTACACGGGATCGTGGTCAAATAATGTAATGATGAATAGAATGTCAAACCCACGAAAACTATGTATTTGACCAAGTTAAAATTAATTACAATTTTAATCGAATAGTAAACAAATTTTTTGATTTTTTTTATACTAATACATAAATTATCAATTAAACTAATGAAAGTAAGTAAATGTGTTTTTCAAATATGTGAGATGCATTGCTAAAACGTCGAATCCTATTTTTTATTCCATTTTTTGTGTAACAATTAAAGTGACAATTTGAAATCATTCATGTTGGTCAATGTTCTTAATTTAATTGAAAGTCTCTCTCGATAGCGATCAAATTTATTCCCTCTTATGAAATTTCTATCTCTCGATGAAAGATGCAAACATGATAAATGTATTAACAAGTATTAGAACACTTACTGAAACCATATAAAACATAGAAGTATATTTCTATCATGTATCAAACTTTACAATGTTTATTATATCGTATTTAAACCCTATTGTCTCTCTTGATAACAATAAAATTAAAGTCAAAATAATTAATTAAAAATTAAAAATATCATAACAATGGTTCATCTCATCCTAGTAATGTATCAAATTAGCATAACATATCAAAATACAAGAAATCATATTTAAGTGGAAAGACATAATCCAAATTTTTGATAAATTGAAAAGATGAAGATGAATTTTGAAATCTTGAATATCTTCAATGATTTTTTGATGAATCTCAACTTACGCATTCTCTTCTTTGCTCAAAAATAAGTTTGAATTTTCACTTGATTGAATTCTTGCAAGTCCCTTTCAATTTTTTCACAAAAATTATGAATTTTCCTTATTTGATAATAGTAATTGATGAATATTGGAGTAAGATGATAACTCAAGAATAACTAACCAAGAGGGGGTGAATTGGTTTTTGAAATTTTTTCGACAATTAGTCTCAAAACTATTCAATACACAAGATATAAGTTTAAAGTATAATACTAGAATTAAATATGCAAGTTTGATAACTAAATTCAAGTATGGATATAGCACAATATAAAAGGTAATGTAAA
>CAIGRN010098731.1:0-17210 GCA_903798345.1 Fraxinus anomala
TGCTACCGTAGATACTATCTAGCTAACCTGCTAGATCTCCCGATCTATCCCCTATAGCTTCCAAGTTCTATTGTACTTATAGTCTCACAATCTTCTACCAAGATATGTTGTAGCAGTCTCACGTTCTTCTGCACTCGTCTCTTCCAAGTAGATACCCAGGAATCACATATTCCTGTTCTTTTTCCTGCACTTGTAGTCCAACATCTCTCAATCTTTAGAAACTTCTGAAATACAACTGAGAAAGTACCTTTCTTATGACCAATAAGAAGTAGGTGGTGTTTTGGTTTAAGGAATTGATGTTTTTCCCAACCGATGGTTGTATGATCTCAATAATCAAAGGATAGAATCAATATAAGAATATCTTGGATCTCCAAAAATGATAAGAAGAAGTAATATAATGAACAACCACACTAAAATCGTCCAATGGCTTGGATATTTATAGGAGAGGGGAATTATGTTGAATGAGCAGGAAAAATCTGTTTAAAATCGCGAATTAGAGTTTTTCGAAATAACCTGTCGCTCGAGTGAAACCTCGACGACAGGTGAGCGACGGCCTCTCGTTCAAGCGAGAGCCGGGCGACAAGCGAACGACAGTCATTCTGTTTTGGTGACTCGAGCAGTGTCCAGACGATAGGCCAGCGATAATACGGCGTCGTGTTTCTCTTCTTTCCATGCTTGAACCCTAGACCTCATAACCCAATTTATACAAATTGCACCATAGGTCCTTGACTTTTACAACACATTACAAATCAATCATTTTGTCTACAAAATCACCAACACTAAAAACCTAACAGAAATATAATAAATATATAAACGTGAAATTAATTATACCGATATATTAAACATTTTTTAGTCCTTTTGTGATTATTGTCATACCACTAAAAATGTAAACACGACACACATTCAACACTTGCACTCACTTTCTTCTCGACTCCTCTCCCAAAGACCAAAGTCGCTGTACCTAAACAAAGTCTATCATCAAATTCTTGTAGCTTAACGTGCTCAAAGTTTCCAACTTTTGGGCAAAAAAAATGTTGAGAATTAAGCTTTTTCTTTTTCTTCTTGTGATTGTTGTGCCAATCAATGGCTTCAAGCCAAGAAATCTTGATGAGACCCCACCTGGGAATTTGCAGAACAAGTGCGGAAATTGCCCTTGTGACAATCCATGTTACCAAGCACCGCCACCGCCGCCACCCGAATCGCCGCCACCGCCCCCACCCTCGTCACCACCACCGCCACCCCCGCTGCCACCTGCTTCACCACCGCCACCGCCACCAAAGAAGTCACCAAAGCCTGAGTGTCCTCCTCCACCTAGCGCCGAGAATAACCCTCAAACTCCTCCTTCCCCTGAAATATACATAACCGGACCACCGGGAAGTGTATATCGTATTGACATGAATTCCGCCGGCGCGGGGCGATTTTATTTGCTAATTTGTATCAGCAGTTTATTGGGACTGCTGGCTTTCTGGTAGAAGGATTCAAATTATGGAAAAGGGAATAAATTTAATGCACTGAGGAGCTGCAGAATTCAATTCCTTGAGGTGAAAAAAATAAACTTTTTTATTTCCTAATTCATAGGCCAATATTGGTGCTAGCTTTATCTTAATCTTTTCGTTTTTATTGGTTAATTAGTACGTAACAGATATTAATCTGATCTAAGTGAATAATGATGTATTCTTCTTCTATTTCATATTTTCTTGAATTATTTCTTGTTTGGTTGATTGTCTTGGAGGATAATGAAGTTTGTCGTATTACTATTGGAAAGTGTGTTCAATAAATATTCCTTTGGGAAGAATGGAAAAGGTGAGGAATTTGTGCTACATCGTGGAGCTTGTTTGGCCATGCTTTTTCAAAAATAAGTGGACTTATTCTCTAAAAAGTTAATTTTTATAGAATACAATCTGTCCAGCTATTAACAGGGGAAAAGATAAGCTAACCTATACGCTACCCGAACTACGAGGAATAAAGCGACAAGAATTACAATTGACCCGTGACACTAAAATTACAGTATCAATTAAAATAACGGTATTATGTGACATCCTAAAATCACTTTACAAACTCTGAACAACGTTCGTAGAGCATCAAATTCTATAATTGCAATTGTTTATTCTACATAGAATTTAACATGTAAAGTTTGTAAAAAGACGCAATTGTTTATTCTACTTATATATACAACTTAACACGTAAAGTTTGTAAAAAGACGAGGTTTTTCGTACAACATTTGTATGAGTGTCTTGAGTATCTCCACTAGTTTGGATAAATCAAATATTCTTTTTATGAAAATTCTTTAAAATTGTGTTGGAAATTTAGTCCTGAAAAACGTGGAAAACAAAAAATATCTTTCAATCGGGACGAGAATCTTTCCTAGATTACTACAAATTGCAGATATAAAAATAGTTAATCACATAGGCTTTAAAGAAGAATACATGCCACATGATAAATTTTTTCTTTGAGTATTATGAATTCTTTAAATCTCTAACTTGATGAATAATCTTGATTTTCTTGATCATCCTTTGATTTCAATGCTTTTGAAATAAGAAAGTGAAATTAAGACAACTGCAGTTCTTAGCAAGAGTTGTAGTAATCAACATCGCCAAAACAATGTTAGCAACTAGAAAGCAAAAAAAGGCAACATTTTGGTTAGTACGTCACATTTTCATTTCATTCATAAAATGACTTAGATTAATATTAGTCTCGACATGACCCAAAAAAAAAAAGGTGATGTTGAGATTAATCTTAATAACATTGTTTACTATAATATATGGAACCTTTTTCGTCTAGTCTTACATTGTTAAAAATATGACAAAATTAGTTATTTACAATATCCTTGAAAATAAGAGATGTGGTGACCATAGAATAAAGGAATTTAAAAAGGTTTCATAAAGGAGGAAAAGGGAAAAAAGCAGATAAAACCTAACGTCTTCAAAGTTAATTTGGTAGCTCATCTTTATAATTCCACTTTCTGGAGATTCTTTCTTCTTATGTGTGTATACTTATAGTGATAGGAATAATATAAATTATATATATTTTAAATTGGTTAAACAAGCCTTTCAAAATAAAGATATATTTTTTATATTTTCCGTTTAATAATATGAAAGAAAGCTTTTCAATAAAAATTATTTAGTACGAGGTCTTCTTTAAATTTTAATTACCAACCATGGAAAGTAACCTTTTAAAATTCATCATAATACTATGCAGTTGTAAAATTTAACTTGTCACAAATTTGGAGCTAGTAAATCGTCATCTCGAAATTTACAAAATTTTTAAGGTCGACTCTAATTACAGACGATATATGTTATTGTTTAAGAGGGTGTTCGGTGGGGATTAAAATTAGATTTTTAATGAATTTTGATAAAAGTTTTTGAAATGTATGACTGAAAAGATGTGAGACCCTTGAAAAATATAATTAAATTGATTGTTTGACTTTAATTTAAATTAAAATTAATCCCCCGTTTGGCCCCCTTTTTTTCATTACATTACATTAATTTTTTTCTCTCTTCATTTCAATCGCACATTCATTAAATAAAATAATATTACATACAAGTCTAAAATTTTTTATTACTTTTCTATCATACATTCTCTCATCAATCACTATTCCAAAAATTTTCAACACTCAAAATAGAGGTCAAACAGGGGCTAAATTTTGATCCATCCAAACAGATCTTAAAAAATATATAAGAACAATAATTATATATAAAGTTCTACATAAAGTGAAGTCCCCAAAATTTGAAAGTCGACCGACCAATGAGTTTGCGACTTGGGTCTGTCGGTGTGTGCATAGGAAAAGAGTGAAAACGAGAAGGTTCTAAAATTCATTATACTGTCATCTTATCTGAGTTTTTGTCAGAGTTTGTCAGTTGTAAAAAGGACATTGGATCAACATCGATTATCCCGAACTCTGGGTCCCACTTCTCGAACCTGTCCACCCACCATTTGTTTAGATTTTCATTAATCTAGGTTCAAATATAGGTGTAATGTGGGGACAAGTTTGATTATTAGTCTTCTAATTTTCGTTATTTTTGAAAAAACAAACTAAAGTTAGCAAGATGACTAGAGGGAGGGCTATTGCTACAGTCGAAGACTTAGATTCATGGAATACTCACGTGACTGGGAAATGGAACGTTGTTGGCATAAGGTGCATAATTATCAAAAGAAGAGTACATTATATCGATTCCAATTGATGATTTAACGCTTGACTTGTATACTTATAAACGCTTCATCAGTATGTATTCTTAATTAGTTCAAAGATGAGTTTTACTTAGCATGTTATTATACCAGTCTCTCAACAATTTAGAATTATCTTTTGCGTTTCCTTCCCCACCACCACACACACAACTTTCAAAGATTATGACCCTTTCCACTCCAATTTTTTTTCTCTAGTCACAAATAAGAAATTATAAAGAAAAGAATCAAAAGATGCCATAAATTTCCACCTTTCTGGGGTTCTTTTCCAGCTTATTCTGTTGGAAATGGACTTTGAGAATCTTGATCATGGGTCGCCATTAGTTAGCCACACGATCGATTTATCCGACAAAGTGAATTATATTTAGCATTGAAATTGTTGTAGGCGCTCAAAATTATTCGTTTCGCTCAAATCAATTTTTTATTTTTATTTTTTCATTTCCTTTGTTTTCTTTTCATGATTGAATTTGAATTAAGAAGTTGAAATTAGTGGTTAGTTCAATTTGTTTACTACCATGTTAGAATCACCAACTCTTCGTTTACTAGTGTACAAAAAGTTGGCTGAATTTCAATGGTCGGCTAGTCACAATCTTTAGCCATCTTAATTAACCAGCTGTCCTTTACTTTTGATTTTGTGTGTTGTTTAATTTTCTTCTCCTCTCCTTATCCAAAATAATTGTAGGCTTTTTGTCGACCATCCGTTTGAAAATTAATCGAATTAGAGGCAGTGCTAAATTATTGATGTACACACTCAACGTCTCAACCACTCAAGAATTGAAGTTGAGTAAAGGCATACACATTATCGAAAATGTTGAATGAAAATAATGATTCATTAGTACACATGTTATCTCATGTTTGAGTCTTTGTTTGACTGAATAGAAAAATAATTGACTATATTTTAATTTTATACGAACATAAGGGGTAGTCATCTAGGGTCTAGGTGGTTTCCTCTATTTTTTTGATCGTAATTACCTTATTTTCGCCTAGATTGAGTTGTTAATAATTGGTTAATTACTTACATCAATTACTTACATAACAATAATTCTAAATTTTTAGAACTTTATATTTTCACTTATGAAGTTACAACAAAGAAAATATACTTCTGTTATCCACTCTCCAAAATTTCGTGAATAGATAGTTGCAAGGCAATTGCGCAATAATATATTTTTCAAGCGTGCTTGGTGTACACTTTGACCAAATTTTACACTTTATCACGTGAAAAATTGTGATTTGATAATTAAAAAAATAATTTTTCAATCAATTACCTTTTTATAACAAAGACAATGTCAACAAAAGTGTAAGCATTACAATATACAAATGACATCATCCTATATATCTCTCCCTTATCCTTATTTTATTCTATACAATAATGATATAATTAGTACACATTTTAATGGCTGTGGGGACCTCTCTCTCTCTCTCTCTCAAAATAACCTTCTGAATGTAGTGATGACAAAGGGAGCCGAGTGGCTCGTGGACGAGCCAATGAGATTGCCCACCAGGCTTTATCCATTTTTTTTTTTTTTAAAGTTCATCTATTAAAAAAAAATAGAAAATGGACGAGTTCGCGAGCCGAGCTTGGCCCACAAGCCATGAGCCGAGTTCGTTGGCTCGCTCACGGGGCTTTATCTTTATGTTTTTTTAAAAAAAAAAGGTTTATCTGTAAAAAAAATTAGAAAATGGACGAGCTCGGATCACGAGCCACGAGCTGCGTAGAAGCTCGGGTAGTTATAAACGAGTCACGAGCTTCACGAGCCGAACTCGTATGCATTAGAGTCGAGTTGAGTCATTGCCACCTCGAATGTAGTCTATCAAATACAATCATTTAGCCCATATTTGACGCACATTCTTTCAAAAAAATTCTTTCAAAACTCATTTTTAACCACACATTCTTTAATAGAATAATATTTTTCATCACATCAATAACCTTTTAATCACATATTTTTCATCATATCACTATTTAAAATATATTATTTCCTCAATAATTTCTATCAAACACATCCTTAATATAACATAATATAAAATTAACATGTGAGAGATTATTTACAACATTCATTTAATTTTTTTTAAAGATAATTTAAAGAATTCATTTTATTATTAAACAATGAACCATTTACACTTGAATAATGTTATTTATAGAGAAAATTATCGGTAGTCGCTTTACGTGACATACATGTGACTGTTTGTTATTTAATACATTAATGTAGTAGTTTTTACTGTTTTCATGCATCAAATAACAAACTAATACGTGTATACACGTAGGACGACTAACAATAGTTTTCACTGTGAATAGTAATATTCTTTACTCCTCCATTAATATTCTTATTTTTGAACTTCATTAATGAAAGACATGAGCCACTTAATTTCTTATGAGTAACTTAGCCAGTAATGCTTGAAGTCAGGGGCAGAGCCATCACCCGACAAGTCCTTGGAGCCGCCTGAACTGGCTCCGCCAATTTTTTTTTCTTATATTGGGCCGTCACTTGACGGTCGCCCGCGCTTACCTGGATTCTTGCCACTACTCGAAGCACAAGTGTAACTTATGACCAAAAGATTCTAAAGGGAAAGATTCTAAAGGGGCACCTAAAGGCTGAAAGCTTTGCTTTTACAGATTCTAATTTTTGCCTCAGCAGCTTTGGCATCTCCTTTCGAGCCATGAGAAATTAAGTATCTAGCTAAGGTCCCGCACTCACATTTGCTCTGTCTATAATTTCCTTTCCTTTTGATCCCTTCTCATCAAACATCTATCTTCCAACATGGATTCAAAACTACACAAACTCCTCTCAACAATACTATTCTTGTCAACAATTCTTAGATACACGTCCACAACGATGGCAGACGAATGCCAGTATCCGTGCTATCCGCCACCGACGGGCCCCAAAACAACCCCTCAGGTTGGATACTTTCCATATAATCCTCCATCAACTTCTCTTGGGAATGATGACGTGCCACCTCCACCAGAGCCTATTTTGCCTTGGTTTCCCTTTTACTACAGAAAACCGCCCCATGAAGATCAGTCTCCAGCTACGGCCCTCCGCGGATCAAGAACCATGATCGTCATATTTCCTCTTCTTGTTCTTGTTTTCACTTTTGTTTTTCAATAGAGGATATTCATCCGCGTTAAAGCGGACGTTTTAGCTGCTTTTCTTGACATTCACGTCCTAAGCATGACCTAACGTGTTAAATTTAGATTGAAGGTTCATGTAACTAAGGCATTGCATGCCGTGATTGTAGGTGCGATTTCCTAGTTTGTTTGGCTTAACCATTTGAATTAATAAGTAATTTTGCTTGTGAAATCCATCCATTTTGATCAATGATCCTTAAATGTGCACCTAGACATTCTATGTGGAACTTTTGAAGGGTATAAAATAGTTTAATTATAGTTAGAACACTTGTCCTTATTTTTCAAGAGTAATGCTAGAGGTAAAATAGTGGATATCACAAATTTGATTTTAATCTCACCTGACATCTATAGCATTATTCAATTTTCATTAACAAATAAAAAAATAAAAAAATTGACCCCAACAAGTGGAAACCACATACTGGTTGATGTGGAAAAGGTATAGAAATGTGTGGGCGCATGGACGGCGGAATCCGAACACGAATGCATGCTCACTACTTCGCTTGCTTCGATTTCGAAATACTAAGATGTTTAACTATATAATTATATATCATTTATTAGTACATAAAAAATGCTACAGTTCAAGAGTAGCAATCACTATTCAAGATGAATTTAGGTAATTTATAAAGTGGTCATATATATTTAATTATTCTCACGGACATACTACATACTTAAAATTCTATCGTGTAACTCTGTGCAATATACTCAAAGCTATACTCATTGTACTCTCGGGAACCTCTTGCACAATCGAGATAAATGCATAATCCAGTTGAGTAGCTAACCTTACGACCTTATTGAAACAAAGTGTCAACTTTGCTCACCAATCCATGCAATTAATTATCGATCTACAAAGTGTCTACTATACTTATTAATGCAAGCACCCAAGTTGTATGCCACTAATTAATCAAAGGCACTTGATGACATGATAAATGTAACATTTTGTTTAAGACACAAATAAATAATAAATATTTATTCAATAAAATTCAGAATGTTAGGCAACTACGGTAAAATCTTAATACTTTTGAATACATATCTGAGTCGTGCTTTATGCCCTGACTCAATGACCGGGGCATACAACTTATAAACATTTACAATTAATGGACCATCTTTTTGTGGATAACCAAGTAATTGATGGCATCGATTAATTGGTCCAACATACGCTAGGGGTACAAATTTGCCAACTGTTCAATTAAAAATAATGGATTTTGTGTGACATCCCTGATGTAGTCGAATGAGGAAAGGGAGACAGAACTCATGAAATTTCGGGAAATTATTAAGTGATTTAAACAATTTCTAGTAGACGTCGACAATTGCTACTACATATTTTGTAGGATCCAAAATTTAATACTCACTTATTATCCACATATTTTTAGAATTTATAACTTATAAAAACCTAAAATTATTGGACAATTTAGGAATCGATAACATCAATTCGTGCTCAAATAAGTAGGTTTCTTGGAGGATTTGTTCATTTTTTTTAAAGGAGAAATGCCTTTTTGTTATATTTTTATACGTTAGATGTTATTAGTTATTTCAAACAAATATTTAAATTAGATATCAATTAATGGTGTTCTGTCTTACATTGCACTTATTTAAGATTTGTCGATATTCTCATTAGAAATTTAACATATTCAGACAAAAATAATAGAAAATCCGATATCAACATATTAAGCTGAATGACCAAACACAAAACATCAGATTCGTCTCAATAATGCATATGAATATATGTAACACAGATACATCAATGAGATCTTATTCATAGAACATAGCCTTTATGAAGCTTGTTTCAAAAACATTCAAACACCACAACATAGCCTTTATTTGAAACTTACAAACATCCTCAATATAGTTGTTCAAAAGAATCTCAATCTCAGGGAGAGCTTGTCAATTTGGACACTAGCTTATTGAGGTTCGTGTCTGAAGTTCCGCCTTCACTAACGGCTTCTTTAGCCAATGTTTTCCATTTGATACAATTTTCCTTTATCTCTCCAGTCCTTCCACCTTCCATTACTTTCCTTATGCAACCTTCGATTTCGTCTCTCCCTGCAATGCCATTCTTATCGCACTTCACTCTTACACCCACCTTCCATACATCCTGGATGAACTTGGCGGTTGTCGGTTGATCTGCCCACATTGGCATCCCCACGATCGGTACTCCTATACTTAGTGCTTCAATCACTGAATTCCACCCACAATGTGAAACAATGCATCCCACAGCCTTGTTCGACAGTACTTCCAACTGTGGACACCACTGCACAATCAAACTCTTATCAGATGTTTCTTCTTCAAAATTTTTGGGCAATTTTTCGAATTCAAAATCCTTTACAATCCATAGAAAGTTGTAATTGCTTCCCTTTAAACCAAACGCGAGCTCCTCCATTTGCTTTGCATCTGGACTAGCAAAGATGACACTGCTTAATGACACATAAACAACAGATCCTTCTGGCTTGGTGTTCAGCCAATTTATGCAAGTGGAGTCATCCCGTGGCGCACCGAGTCCATATGCTCTGTCATTTTCAATGAAGTTGTCGAGATAAAAGGATGGAATTGTTGGTCCGACTGTCATCATTGGACATAATTTTGACATTGCCTCTAGCAGCTGTTCTCAAGATACAGTTTAATTAGTTTGGTTAATAATCTGAAAAAAAAAAAAAAAAAAGACCAATTCAAGCAGTTAGTTTTGTTCATAGTCCTTAATTTAGCAGGGCGTTAGTTTTGTTCATATGTATTAGTAGGGGCGTTGATTGTACGGGGTAAATGCGAATGAAGGAACATTATGAGTGTGTGTTTATTTCCCTTGGAAAAGTGAAGTTGAGAACCACCAAGTAGCAATATGAGGCAGAGAGAGTATATAGCAAAGTGAGGTAGCAAGAGTACATAGCAAAGTGAGGCAGAGATTGCATATAGCTAGAGCTTTCTTTCTCTTCATTATGCACCACAATGAGTTCTGAAAATTTTGCATCAACTGCAATACGGGCTTTGATGGTCACTATGATCATTGCAGCCTATCAATGATAATTATTTAAGGTGAAGACTATTGGCAAGTTGTTGATTCTAGGGTAGGAGAACCAATAGATGGTGTTGTGTTAATGGATAAGCAGAAAGTCGATCTGGGAGGGAAGAATTTGCAGAATCTCAAGACAGATAATCATCTCCAAGATTTTAATCAGTCAGTCTTAGGAACAAATCCCTGCAAAGACATCTCCAAACATATTTGAGATACTATGAAGAAGAAATATCAATGGACACTGAGGCAAAAAGCAAACTAGCTACAAGCACTCCATCAGAGTTTCAATACCCTTCGTATGAAGTCATGTGAATTAGTTTCTAACTTTTTCTCAGAAATATAAATGGAGGAATTACCATAGCGACAAAATTCTTTGATCGATGACACCAAAGTTTAATTTGGTTGTCCTTACTATTAAGGGGTCAAAAGACCCTGATATCCTAACCATTGATGAATTGCCTGGATCACTTATCCCGGCCCTGTACGAAGGATTTTGACCAGTATTTCGAATATCGTGCACTTGCAATTAGAAATAAAAATCTCAACTGACAACCACTCTTCATCACGAACTGAGTAGATAGAGGAAGAGTTAGAGGAAAAGTTAGGAAACAAAGATAGCATATACCTACACTAGAAACCAGAAAATAACAGAAATAAAGATAGTATATATTTCCAAAGGATGTTACAATTCAAGAGCTCACATACGAATGTCAGTGACACAACCAGAACTTGAGTGATTTATGTGTCACACCTATGGACAAATTAAAATTATCTCTAAATTGTATATGTGGAGATGAGTATGCATTTTCTGATTTTGATGACTCATTTCAAAATGATGTGAAGCTTGAAGGCAATTCAACGTATTCAGTATAGGAAAAGGGAATGGTAACCGTTCAAACAAAACTAATTATATACAGTTAATTGTCTTTGTTCCACATCTAAAGACCAATTTGCTTAGTGTCTGTTGGCTTCAAGAGAAGGGATATGAAACTTCTACCAAAGTTGGAGATTGCCAAATTTAAAACAGAAAACTGAGTTTAATTCTCCAACTCAACATAATTGCGAAAACGATGTTTCCACCGTATCTCCACAATGCTACTCATTCCTGTTTTTATGTTAGATTAAAGGAGGTGGTGACTATAGTTTTTGCTATAGGCATCTTAACTTTGGTTGGTTAAAAGCACTACAATAGAAGTGAAAAAAGGTAGCAGGTCTCTCATAATTTATGTGTCCTTAAGTTTGTGGAACATGTGTTGTTAGCAAACAACATTGTGGTCCTTTTCTAAAAGTGAAATCATTGAGAGTATTGGACTAGAGCTAGTTCGTTTTGACATATTCAGGCTAATAATTTCAACTTAATGGAGGTAAACAGTATTTCACTACTTCAATCATGATTATAAACAAAAGAGTTTTTGCAAGAGAAATCAAATATTTTATTAGCTTTTGAAAATGTTAAAAGTGATGGATGATAAAGAAGCTAGGAGTCAAATATAAGTTTTTGGCACTCATCATGGAGAAGTATATAGCCCACATGAATTTGAACAATTTTCTAAGATGCATGGTATTTAGAAGACTGAAAAAAGCAGATTATGCGCATCAACATAAACAGTGTGCCAAAGGAAAAATCACATAATTTTATAACTTATGAAGTCCAATTAATAGAATGCAAGGCTTTCCCTTCTTTCTTTTCATCCCTGGCACATGTATGAAGTCCTCTATTTCTATAATTAACTAATTTAATACCTTGTTATACCAGTTAGTATCTTTCCAACATCCAAACATTGGATTCTTCTACAAAAAGTATGTCTTCGCAACTTGGAAAACTTAAATTAAATCTAAACATATTTGCAACCTGTAAAGATCGATACGTAATTAATTTCCTATAACATACATTAATAAAATATTTCAGATATTACTTGCGCTGTGTAAGGTGGCCGACCAAGGATAAGAATATGGTGATCAGGGATAATATATGGTGGTCGATAGAACAGGGATATCCCTCAGCCAAATAGGCCAGCCGAAGTTCCCATACACTAACGCGAGATTGGAGCCTTGAGACAGGTCGACATAACCTATCCTAATCAAATATCTTCCAGTCGATATAACATATATGGTCTCAGGAGACACCATGTCCTTTTTCTCGTGCCGTATTTTGGGGAACGGAAATCCTATATGAAGGGGAAGGAAATCACAAGTAGATCATTCTTATGTAATATGCATATTCTCTATATTTATCTCTTCACCTATACAGATTCTTCTGCTGCAGTGGCAACAGGGATACAGCCCCGCCACTTTTGCAGGTGTCTCAGCCATCTATCGCCCAATCACTAAAGAGAAGCATTCACATCATCATCAACTTTTTTTTCGAAGTCACAAGAATAAAAATTTAAACAGAGTAAAACTGAAGAATTAAATCACCATAAGAAATGAACAATTAACCTTTTTCTTGAACTCACCTCTTCTTCCATCTTGTAAAATGTGTTAACTACAGCAAAATCGGCTTTTTCCACTGTCGAGAACTGACTAGCCATTAGAGTAAAATTTCCCAGATAAATCCCATATGATGGAACATCCTCAGGCTGAAGCAACGGCAGCCCAGGAATGGTGACTGGTGATTCCACGGGGTACGGAATTAATTTGTGATAGTAATAATACTCAACTAAGTTAACACCGGAATGTTGAGTAAAGAACTCAATCGCAACTAATCCAAATTTCTTTGGTACTTCAACAACCCAAGGCAACAGCGAATCATAAATGACACCAACAATTGGATCCCCTAAACTATCATATTTCTCAATGAGTTGGGCTATAGATTCTGACCCATGTTTCGTGAATCGAGCAACAGAATCGGGCACACTCTGTCTATCAAATATGTCATATTCATCGTCTCCATCTGATATTGTTTCGATTTGGATCAAACCAGATGTTTCTTTCATATTTTTCTTACCATAGAATTTGGTGAGTGTGAGTGTGGCTTTGAGCCCTTTGCAGACCAAACGCTTGCAGAGTTGCATCATGGGATTGATGTGGCCGTGGCTTGGGAATGGAACTGCCAAAATCCGACCCTTCTTTTCCTTATCCATGGCTTCTTTTCTTCTTGCTTTCTTTTGTGAATCGCCTGGTAATGTTATGTCTACAGTGGACAATACTAATGCCACTGAAGTAATTCAAATCAGGAAAATGCTATGGACACCTCTACGAATATCGTAAGGTACACATGGCACAATCCTTCAAATCAAGGGCTTTAAATTCCCTGTCCCCAGTGCTGTTTGAGCTCATTATGTCACGCGACAATAAGACGTAAGGTTTAAATTTTTAACAATTTTTTCATCCAATCAACACTTACAAGCACACACAATAAAAATAATATCAAGATAAAGTGTACCAAGTATCATTTCTCTGCTGAAAGAATTTTAGATAGTAATGATAAAGAAAAATTATTTAACCAGTCACATTATTTTTTTCCATTTTCATTCTTCTACTCATTTTTAAATATACATTATTTAATAAAATAATATTTTTCATTATATCAATAACATTTTCTTCATTTTCAATCACATATTTCTCATTATATAAATACATTTCTTAACCCTAAAATATACACCAAACATGGGCTTAACTACTTTTATAACAGTGTGCTTCTTCCGCGCCCACCCCTTTAACCCAAATTTGGTGGCCAAACCTTTAATTTGGAAAAAAACTATATTTTTGAATAGTATTTATTTTAAAAATGTGTAGTTTAGTGTGAATATTTTATTGTGTGAATATATGATTCAAAATAAATTAAAACAAAGTAAATTAAATTAAAAGCCACCAAACATGGCCGGTCCAATTAAAAACTAGGTTATTGGATTGCTTTTTTGATATTGATTGTCTTAAGGAATGGTAAAAAAATTCGTTCAATTTGATACTCACGATCTCGTCCTCGAATGGTGCGAAGATTATCTGCCTAATCGGGTAAACGGGACGGGTACGGGAAATATAGCTCTTGTCCCGCTACCCGCTCCGTTTAAAGTTAATTTTAAATTTAAATATTTTATCAAACAAAAAATAAAAAATTATCATCATTAAAAAATATATATAAATTGTTCTTAACAAATTGGAAAAAAATATAATAATATTTACTAACGAAATAGATAAAAAATAAAACAAAAAAAATCGGGGCAGGTCTCCTACCCCACTCCGTCTCGATCCTATCTAGAACCCTCCCCGCCCTGTCTCGTTTTAACCGAGTATGGGAATGGAACAAATTAACAAAATTACCCATCGGGACTGTAGAGAATGATTGTCAATTTTGGCTAAAGATGACAACGGACAAGACGAGATCAGGATGGCATTTTCACCTCCATTTCTTGCCTCGAACTCGTACCCAGTTAAGGTGGGGGCAGCTATCTCGTTACCTCCCCATTTATTTTTTTGTTTTTAAAAATATTTTTAGTTGTTAAAAATTGTTACTTCTTTTCAAATTGTAGAAAAGTTCATATTTCCTATAAAATGATGATGATTTTTTTTTCCCCTTCTTGTGAAAATAAAACTTGAATTTTGTAATGAACTTTAAATGAGATAACGACCATGTTCCACGTACCCGCCCATGTTCTCATCTCGGAGCAACGACTCCCGTCCCATATTTGTCCCTTGTATCCAATTAAACGAGAAATCTCCACCCCATTTGGAACAAGACCTGTGAGTATAAGAGATTTTTGACATCCCTAATTTTGGCAAGCCCAATGAATGGTTCAAGTTAGCATCTGTTTGACAATCGCACTTTCAAAAAAAAAAAAAAAAAAATATGTTATGTACGTCTCTACCAATTGATAATGGTTTTTTCACTAGACTTTTTTCACTTTACTGTTAAAAATTATAATAAGCCCATGTTTGATACCAAATAAAAAAAAAAAAAAAAAAAAATGCTTTGAATGGTGATTTTTAAGAGAATTTGTGGTTAAAAAGTATGAAATTTTTTAAAATTTTATGTGAAGAATATTTTATTGTATAAATGTAGTTTAAAATACATATATAGAAAAAAAAAAGTTAGAAAAATATAATTGTCAAACAAGGAATTAATATACTTGGATAATTCAATCAATGAGTGGACCACCAGGGTTAGGTTGGTTCAAGTTAACCTACCAGAACAGTCAATGAGACGGAAAATGGTGGATCCACAAAATGTTTGATTAATTATGAATATGAAGTTAAATTTGATTTCAAATTATATAGAATTTATATTTATTTTCCCAACATGCACTTTTGAGTTTTACTTTTACTTTTCCTTCTCTCTTTCCTTTTCTTTCAATTTCTACTAAAATTTATTATTTTATCATTTTTCTCTAAAAGAACCAACATGTGTCCAAATATTTTGTCGCAACCTTCTCGTTTCTTCAGCTGCCTCTTCAAAGTTTTAGTGACACATATTTTTAATATTTCTTTTACAAGTGAATTTGTGTTTTACTAAAGTTTTGGCACTTTAACATTCAGCGACGTATCAAATTTTGATTGAAAAAACAGACACGAAATTGGACGTATCAAAATTTGATTGAAAAAACAAACACGAAATTGGACAAGTCATGCAACTGTCGGTAAACATGAGCTGTATATTGAATGACTACTTTATAAAAGTAAAAAAAGTTGAGGACAACTTTACAGTACATAAAATGTTGAAGATTCTAGTGTTTCATTTGATATAAGTTGAAAACTATAACATAATTTTACATCTACATAATAATAAAATTGAGCAATTTCCCACAATTTTCCATCTACATAAATCTCCAAAAATAAATTACGCAAAATTGATTTGACTTCCAATCAAGAGCAATAGTAGACGAGCCACTCTCGATTGAGCAATGCATTGAATATGTTGTATAATGATTATATGTAATAATAATAATAATAATAATAATAATAATAATAATAATAATAATAATTTAATAAAAATAAAGATGTTGAAGAAACATTGTTGAATGATAGTACCCTCCTCTTCGAAAAAATTTAATTGAGTTCTTTAATTAATATTATTTTGATAGCATATTGGAGCCCCATTTTTTTTATGAAATTTTAGAATAGTAGTTTGACAGGGAATGCGTGGTTAGAAAAAAAAATAAAAAGGTTTACGTGTAATATTATTTTATTAAAATATGTAGTTTAAAATAAGAGAAAAAATATATATTATGAAAATAATGAATGCCAAACAAGGCTAGAACTTTATACTTAAAAAAAAAAAGGTACCAAAAAAGGGCTATAACTTTCGTAGTGTTCTGCCTCTAACGACGACAATTCAGTGTGTGGAGATTATTTAGGGTCTAAATATAGGATAAGAAAGACTTATATAAATGGGCTCAAAAATACCATTTTAATCAATTTTGGCCTATTAACCTAGAAGTCCAACCCAACAATTAATTGTGTAAATCTCTTATATTTATCGATTTAACGTATTTCTCATTTTCAATATTCTAATTCTCATCATTTGTATATGATCCATTAGATTCTCGATCGTGATAATAAATAATGTGGAGGTAAATTAAACTCAATTAATTTATTAATTTATACAGTCAATTAATTGATCAACTTTTATTTGTCCAAGATTGATATTAGTAATATGTCAAGACAGTTCATGTGATAGAAAATGTTAGGAAAATACCACTTTTACACTCTTTTGTTGACATTACAAGTGTTGACTACTGTTGATTGGATAAAAAACTGTCCAATTGTGTGTTTTCACTTGACAAGAAGTCAAAAATGATATACATGTAGCATGATTAAAAATGTTATGTAATATGACAAATATCTTTAGATGCCCGACTAACGTGGTAATATAATCATTTCATAATTATATACAAATTGGTTACGAAATATGAGAGTGTCAATCTCATTTCATCAATCATGTTTTTTTTTTTTTTTTTTTTT
>CAIGRN010098735.1:1075-16909 GCA_903798345.1 Fraxinus anomala
AAAAAAAAAAAAAAAAACAAAAAAAAAAAAAAAAACAAAAAAACAAAAAAACAAAAACTGATTTGGATGCTAGGTTAGCACATAAATAATTTTTAAAATATTTTTTTATTAGAGACTCAAAAATGAAGAATGCGAAGAATGAAAAATAAAAGACTCAAACAAAAAGAAAAAAAATGGATGTAACCTTGATTTTTTTATTCTTACTCCGATACCAACTTATGCAAATCCACGTGGCAATTGAGCTACGAAACTCACGACGGATTAGATCAAACCCAAAAAAGTTAAGAATCAACATTTGAAAGCTCGACCTAATAAATTATTGAATTAAAGAACCAAGACAACCGCCAACAATATCTTGACCCCTTGATCACAAAACTTATGAACCTTACTTGAATTGATGAACGCCACAAGAATTTAATTCTTAATAAGTTAAGAATTAATTGAATGAAAAAACAAGAAGAAATAAATAAACCTTGCAATAATATCTCTCAAATTGTGTGTTTTTATAATGAATGAATGTCTCCTATTTCTATGGAACTCATAAAACCTACTTAAATACAGAATTAAACTCTAAAAATATCAAAAGATATCACAAAATAGAGTTTTAACTAAAATTAAAGATTGTACGAAATTTGGAAAAAATACGCCTCTAGAAATGTCCTTTATTGAGGCATGTAGCCGCATGCCTATTTACACTATGCAGTCGCATATCTTTCCCGTTCGGCTCCCTCGTCTGTTGCTTGAACCAAGTTGATCCATCTGATTTCTTCTTCTAAGCCCAACATGAAACTTGTTCCTTTGTTTGTTGTGATCAATGTTTTGTCCATCATGACTTAAGCAAGTAGTCTCATTGCTTCTTTGACCACTTCGCTCACGACCTAGTCATAGGTCTTTCCTTAACAATCAATGTATCCTTACCCAAACTTTCCTTTGTATCATGGATCACATCGAATAGTGCCATTCAGTGTAAATATAGATGAAAATGAAAGGTTAAAAAGAATGGTTGTAAAGGAAACAACAAATTTGAATATTGAAGGAGTCTATGCTTGTGTAGCATTCTTAAATAATTAGTAACAATTTGCGTACGATACAATTATGAAAAAAGTAAATTCCAAATCAAGTGGAGTCTATTTTATCGATGGTCTTGGGGGGGCGCTCTTAACTAGTGTGAGGTCTCAAAATTTAATTGCTTTGACCTATAGTACCTCTATCTCTTTTACCTATAGGTCAAACAACTCTTTCAAGATTAAAAATTCCTTTAAAAATAGTTAGTGAAGTTAACTATTCCATTAGCAAGCAATCAGATCTAGGGACTTTGTTGAAAATATCAAAGTTCTATGGGATGAAGCACCTATAGCGAGTCGTTGTACCGTTGAAGCTGTTGATAAAATGCTCAGAGATATTACAAATTGTAACTTGCTTTTCGGTGGGAAAGTGGTAGTTCTAGGAGGATATTTTCGACAAGTTTTACCAATGATACCGAGAAGAAAAAAAAGAAGACATAATGAAAACTAGATTAGTCTTCTCTGACCTATGGCATTTGTACTCACATCTATTGTTGCTTGAGAACATGAGAGCGAAATTGGACCCATATTTTGTGATTATTTACTTAGAATTGGAAATAGAGTAGAACCAGAACATAATTGTAATTGTATTAAACTTCNGATGAAATTACATCTCTAAAAACTTTAATAAATCACGTTTTTCGAATATGGAAGCATATGTTGATAATTTACATGCCATGGCAAATCAAGTCATTCTTATGCCTATAAATGAATGTATCGATCATATTAATAGAATTTTACTTGACCAAATTTGTGGTCAAATGTATACATATTTTAACTTTGATAAGCAATTGACAAACCAGAACAGAGCCCACATGAAGATTTCTTGAATATTTGACTTCAAAGCCACCACATGAATTGAAGCTTAAGATAAACTATCTGATGACATTATTGCGGAATATCAATCCTTTTGAAGAGATTATGTAAAAGGATACACCTTACTTTTAGAAAATTAGATAAGAATGTAATTCTTGCTAAAATCACAACTAGTGAGCACGATAAAAAACATGTTTTATTATCGAGAATCCCTTTTGTACCTCTGAAAAGTGATCAAACACGAAAATCTTAAAAGTTTTACTTAAACAATCAAGCACTAAAAATTACATAGTACATGTACTAAAAATGTTGTCTACAGAGAAATTCTTTCGTTCATATATGTGTAGAACTATAACTATTTTGTAGGTATTCTTTTCACATATCTTAGTCGTCATTTTGTAACATTAACTTGAATGTTATGAAAATTTATTTACATGTCATGGAGAACCGATTTATTCTTGCACTTAGAAACAAATGTGTTGACGATAGTACCTAAAATTTATTTTAACAATTTCGTCGTGAAATTTTCACATACCAGCCTAAAAGGAAACGTTGTTCTTCTTCTGTTGTCAAGCACATCAAAGCCCTGTTGATATTGTAATCTTTCTTTCTATCTCTATTTATAAATGAGTGTATTTATTGAGATTTTTTTTCTAATTGTTAGTTAAAAGTCTGTCATTTTGGATCTCATATGGGTTTTGTGCTCTTCCATGAATTTGTGTTTCTTGTTTCTTCTTCAATTTTGTGCTCTCCTTAATGATGACAGAAAAAGAAGAAAAAAGAATATGATCATTTTCAGATATTTTATTGTTCTTTAAAAAAAAGTTGATTGGTTATCTTGATGCTGATGTCAAAAGCGAGTTTTATCTAATGATGTCTAGCTTGAATTTCAGTTCTAAATGTTATATTTTACTCAATTTTTTTTTTTATCCTTATTGCTTCTCTTGAATTTATGTGTGAAGGAACTGAAAGTTTGAAAAGATCTTAGTTCTCCTTTTTATGTTGGAAAATGATTTTCTTAGAAATCATAGAAATCATAGGCTTGATTGCTAAGACTTGACAAAGAGAATAACAATGCCAACTTATTGTGCTGATGTTGTTCCTGATACAATTTAATGTCAAATTCTTATAAATTTAGGTGGGAAAACAATGCAGAAATGATCCTAATCTTATATTGGACATTCACACATTTATTGAGTTGTCTAAATAATTCTAATCTTACTGCTTTCTATGACGACCCTCCAATTCATCCCATAGCAAGTACCAATAGGAACCACTGTAACAAGAAGATCAATGAAAAGGATGATGATATTTTCAGTTGCCTGAGGGGGTTCAGCTGACAATCATGTTGGTTGTTGCAGGTCAGTTGAAAGATAGCAGTCAACAATGATGTTGGTTTCTTGCTCTTTTCCGTCTTTTTTTCCCTTAAGTTTGTAAAAGGTTTCGAGTATTTGCTTGATTTATGTTTCTCTTACTTCTTTTTACATCTAAAATTGAATTTATTGAAGATGTTTCAACCTTTGTAATTCACTCTTTGTGACCTTGTACGCACAGATTTATGCATTGTTCTGATGGGTAAAGATAACTTTGTAACTCTTGCATTTTGTAACTGTAGATATTTGGTGGCGACATTAGACCTTTAAAAGTACTACCTCAGGTAAATATATCCCATTTTTCTTTGCGTGGACCGATGATTTTATGGAAGTTTAGATCTTTACTTTTTTTCTAGTTTATTTCTCAGAAGTCATCAGCAACTACTGCTAGCAAGGTAGGTGGAGAAACCTCAATAACTGTTGTCTTTATTCAATAGTAAGACATACTTATAGTTATTTTTATATGCTTGGTTTCCATGCACTTTTATTTTTTGAGCTGTGTTTAATTGATGCATTAAGATTATAGTGTTAACATTATAACATAAAATGAATTCGTAGAGTATATTCATGTCTACTAATTTTAGAAAAATATGGGGCGGAGCTAGGGGATATCTACTAAATGTTTGAATTGAGAATCAATTATTTAATCTTTTCTTTCTTAACATCTCCCGGCTCTTCAGATGGGTTTTTGGTTATGTAGGAGTTGACATCTGGATGGAGGAATATCTTGAATTTATCTACATGTGTAGAATAAGGAAAAAAGCAGTTTGAGAGTGCCATAGCGGCCATCATGCATAGAGAGACTGTCGGGGAGTCTAGAGAAAGAAAGTGTCTCTATATCTAAGTTTATATCAATCTATTTATAGAAAACACACATACAGAATCTTAGGTAAACATCACTTCAAAATGTTGAATTTTCTTCCAAAAATGAATTTTCATTAGGTATTGCTTTTTTATTAGAGGCTTCCAGTCATGTGTTTTATATTTTTGGTATTGAAAATTTAGTAGCTGGAAGGGGAAAAGGGAAAAATAGGTTTTTAGTTTTAATTTCTTGGGATGAATCCGGGGGGAGGGGAGGGGTAATGGGGCACCTTGTAATTGGGTTGTTGCTATTTCAATGCTCATTTACCATCATCGATGGAGCATGGTTTTTTTCCCAAGCTTGTCTAGTGTTTTATTTTTGTTTTTCTTTTGATCCTTCTCTATTAAGTTTATTCTTGGATGATGAATGCATATATTGTTTTCAGATGATGTGCATGACCTAATCTGTTGGAAAATAAACCAAATTAGTGATAATTGATGAATTCAATAATCATTTACTAAACTTTATTTTGGTGTCTACATGTATTCCAATAACTGATTGAGTAAGTTGAAGAGTCTCTTGTGTCCTATAAATTAGAATGTAATCTGCAATAATTTTTTAAGGTAATAAAATTGAATTTCTGATAATATACTTCCCAACTTTTCTTGCCTTCAAACTGGTATCAAAGCCAAAAAAGAAACATTACCAAAATCAGTCTACAACATCAATAACATCTTGGAAAGGAAAATCATGGCAAATTCAAGTAATCCAGTATCTTTTGTTCTTCGTTTCAATGGGGAAGATTATGACTATTGGAGTCACAATATGAAAGTGTTGCTGAAATCTATAAAGCTCTGGAATATTGTTGATGAAGGTTTTGAAGAGCCGGAGACAGAAGATGGAATGACTCAAACACAAAGAAATGCCTTGAATGAAAAGCGAGAAAAAGGTAGTAAAGCCCTTTTTCCAGATTTACCAGGCAATTGAAAGACTTTTGTTTGAACGAATTGCAAAGGCTAAAACTTCGAAAGAAGCTTAGGAAATTTTGCAGACAACACATCTTGGAGAAGAAAGAGTAAAAAAGGTACGCTTACAGTCCTTGAGATTAGAGTTTGAGAAATTGGAAATGAAAGAAGATGAAAGTATTTCTGATTACTTCACAAGGGTTACCACAATTATAAATCAAATGGAATTTAGTGGTGAACGTTTAGAAGATCAGAAAGTTGTTGAAAAAGTTCTTCGAATTCTACCATCAAGGTTTGATTTCATTGCTGCTACAATTAAAGAATTTAAAGACTTGGAAACACTTTCATTAGACGATTTACTTACATCGTTAAAATCTCATGAACTACAAGTAAAGCACAGGAGTCCTTCACTTCCTGATCAAGCACTCAAATCTCAAATTTTGGAAGGCTTTACTTCTAATACTTTAGAGGAAGAGAACGATCTAGAGGTCGAGGGAGAAGCCACCATTCTTTCGGAAGAGGAAGAAGATTTCAAAGTGGTGGAGAGCTCAAAGAAGAAGTAAAGGATTATTGATGCCGAGGATATCAACGAAGAGGTAGAAAAGAATTCCCTGAATGCTATTATTGTCATAAGACTATGATTGCTGGTATAAAGGAAAAGAGTATGTTGAATGCTATCATTGCCATAAACTTGGCCATAAAAGCAATGAGTACTGGAACAAGAAAAATGAGGATAAAGTGGGAACTAGTTTCTTTCATAAAAATGATAGTGATGAGAAGTACACTTCCGGAACTTTGTTATTAGCACATGAAAATAATCAAAATGATGAAGTTTGGTATCTAGATAGGGGTGCTAGTAAGCATATGACAGGAAATAAAAACTTGTTTTCTAAGCTAGTTGAATCAGAATTAGGGCAAGTCAAAGTTGGTGATGCTAGAGCCTTTGCAATTAAAGGGATTGGAGATATAACAATTGAAACTAAGACAGGAAAGCATAAAAAGATATCAGATGTTTATGATGTTCCTGGTTTGCGAAGCAATCTATTAAGTGCTGGCCACCTTTTAAGAAAGAGTTATGAGACCAATTTACATGATAAATTGTGCATTTTGACTAGAGAAAATTAGATTGTCACAAAGATCTCATTGGCATCAAATAATTTGTTTCCTATTCAGCTAAAAGTTACTAATATTACTTCTCATTTCACTAGCACAAATGGAGAAATTTCGAAACTATGGCATGCCAGGTATGGTCATTTCAATTATAGAGCTTTGAAATTATTACTAGAAAAGAAAATGGTGGATGGTCTTCCTCAAATTGATCGATTGAATGAAGTTTGTAAGGTTTTCCAACTTGGAAAGCAACATAGAAGTCCATTTCCACACAAGTCATCTTGGAGAGCTAGACAACCACTACAACTTATACATTCGGACTTGTGCTGGCCAATTCCAGTTTTATCTCTTGGAGTTAGTAGATATTTTATCTCTTTCATTGATGACTTTAGTAGAAAAGTCTGGACATATTTTCTAAAAGAAAAATCTGATTGCTTAAGAGCTTTCAAAGACGTTAAATCTGCATTTTAAATGGTTTTATCGAAGAAGAGATTTATGTTGAACAGCCACCTGGTTTTGTGAAGGAATGAGAAGAGCATAAGGTTTACAAGTTTTAAAAGGCCTTATATGGTTTAAAATAATCGCCAAGGGCTTGGTATAGTAGAATTAATGCATTTTTTGAAACAAATGATTTTCGTAGAAGTCCACATGAACATACTCTCTATACCAAAAATGGTTTGGATGGAAGTTTCATTATGGTGAGTCTTTATCTTGATGATCTAGTCTTCACTGGAAATAATCTGGCTATGTTGGATGATACTAGAGACTTGATGATAAAAGAGTTTGATATAATAGATTTAGGAAAATTACATCATTTTTTGGGTATTGAAGTACACCAATCAGAAAGTGGAATTTTTATTACTCAAGAGCAGTATGCTAGAGAGATTCTAAAAAGATTTAAGATGGAATTTTCAAACCTTGTTTCAACTCCATGCATTTTATGCCAGAAACTCTGAAAAAAATGAGAAGGAAAGCTTGTGAATACCACCATGTTTAGGAGCTTAGTGGGAAATCTGATGTATCTCATAGCTACACGACCTGATATCATGTTTGCTGTAAGTTTAATAAGTAGGTTCATGGAAGCACCATATTCAGAACATTGGGAAGTTGCTAAAAGAATTTTACGATATGTGAAGGGGACAATTGATTATGGCATATTTTATCAAGAAAATGTTCCAATTACACTCTTTGGATACACTGACAGTGATCTTGCAGGAAGTGTTGATGATAGTAAAAGTACGTTGGGGTATGCCTTTAGCATTGGAAGTGGAGTAATTTGTTGGAGTTTGAAGAAACAATCAATTGTTGCTCTTTCAACAACGGAAGCTGATATTGCAGCATCTTTTGCCGACTTCCAAATTGTATGGTTACGAGGCATTTTGGAGAATCTAAACCACAAGCAGGATGTTCCTACAACTCTTTTGTGTGACAATAATTTAGCAATTTCTGTTACAAAGGAACCAGTTCTACAGGGAGGACTAAACACATTCGTATAAGGTATCACTTCTCGAGAGAGGTTGTTCATGATGGAATAATTCAAGTCAAATACTGCAAAATAAAAGATCAAG
Organism: Fraxinus anomala; assembly: GCA_903798345.1. Lineage (NCBI taxonomy): Eukaryota > Viridiplantae > Streptophyta > Magnoliopsida > Lamiales > Oleaceae > Fraxinus > Fraxinus anomala. Next base: position 8,774 of record CAIGRN010098735.1, read on the forward strand.
TAGCAGATGTATTTACAAAACCAGTTGGAGGTCAGAACTTCAAGAAACAATTTGCGAAACTTGGAATGAAAAGCAAATTTGGTTTACAGGATGCAATGTTGGAAAATAAACCAAATTAGTGATAACTGATGAATTCAATAATCATTTGCAAAACTTTATTTTAGTGTCTACATGTATTCCAATAACTGATTGAGTAAGTTGAAGAGTCTCTTGTGTCCTATAAATTTGAATGTAATTTGCAGTAATTTTTTAAGGTAATAAAATTGAGTATTTCTGATAATATACTTCCCAACTTTTCTTGCCTTCATAATCTTTATATTTGACTTGGTTGAGATCCCAGTTAATTTCACTTTGAGATATTAACTTAAGACAACTTTTAACTTGTGAACACCTCCATTTTCTTTGTGGGCTTCAAAAAGTTAACACCGTGTGGTCATGAAATCTGATTGTGAATTGTGTAACAAAAGGTTGATTCAAGTGATACTGAGGTTGATTCAAATGATTCAGAAGTGATTCTCTCCAGTGGTAGTCCTTGTCTTCGGATATCAAGGAGAAGACTCAACATCATCAATACGATAGGAGGGATGATATAACATTTTACATACAATGGACACAATTATCATTTGCTTAGTATGTTATAATATCATTCGCTTATTGAAGTTCTAGATGTTATATGATTCTGTCAACCATTAGCATATTCAGCTAAAAAAATCAAGAGTCGTTCATTTTATACATTCTGTAAATATGTAAAAATAACTCCAATATTGGATAAATGGTGAATTTTATGCTTGTCTAAATTTATCTTTGGTAGGCACGTTAACATTACCTTAAAAATAACAAAGCTTGTACAGTGCACGGGAAGAAGACTAGTATAGATAAAAGTGGTTCAATACAAGTTCAATTCTAATTAGATCATAATTGGTTTAGTTGTAGGTGTAGTCCTTGATTGTGACAAAACTTTCATAGCATTTGCAATTGAGTCCAAATTTTAAAAAGAGCTACCACATGGACCAGTTTGGACATATAATTTTCATATTCCAATAATTAGATCTCATCGAGTCGAACATAGACCATTCAATTTAATTATTGGCCTTTTCCTTAGAAGCAAAGGTTTTACTCTCAAAATATATAATCAAAAACAAAAATATATCTGCATTATTTCCTTTGACTAACTATATATATTTCATTCCCATCCGAGATTCGATAATTAGGCACGAGCATAAATGATCTTTTTTCCCACTAATTACACTCGTCAATTTAAGTAATATTTTTTCAATAATCTTCTGAATCAATTTACAGTTGTCGATAAAAAAATACTTGATTCACTCTAACTTTTTTTTCAGTTGATGGTTCCTACACGAATTCATGTTTTGTGCTTCACTCGTTCTCAAACTCTTAACTCACTTAGATATTTGATCAATCAAATTAATCTCATCCATTAGTGAATCAATGGACCATTAAACTCAAAAAACGATGCACACAATCCTACCAAAGAATTTAGATAAAATACTCGTTCATAAAGTGGAATTTAATTCTTTGCACTGTCATACTATAGAATTAAATTCGACACATGCTCTGTAATACAATGAATATTAGTATCACCATTAATTTATTTCTGCGATAAGGACAAATCACACACCCGAATGGTGAAATAGTGAGAACTACAATGTATCGATATAAGGTGTCAAACCTTATACCTTGGCTATAAATAATTTTATTCATTATCAAAAAATAAAATTTATTTATTATAAAATTATCATTTTACTACTGCAAACTATACTATATTGACACAACCCAATAAATTTTCCACTTGCCTAATTATATACATGTCTTGCAAATGAATCTGGGTTGCTAGTCATTTGATTTCCCACAAGGGAACGAGATTATGAACAAGTAATAAAGTAGTATGATAAGTACAATTCGTACACTTATTTAGATTGTCAAAACATGGATATTTGTTATTATTTAGATTGAATTGTGGCTAAATTTGTTGTTTATTTTATGTTTTAGTTTCACATCGATGAATGCACGAAAATTGGAGAAAATGATCAAGAAATGGAGTTAACCGACGCAAATAAAGAAGATGATGACTAAAATGCAAATAATGGAAACTTGGCTTGGAGTTAGAAATGAAAGTCGAGAGTAAATGATTCAATTGAGCATGAAGAGAATAGCATCGATTGGATAGAAGTAGAAAATGAGGCAAAAAAAAGGATCTTGTGGAAAGTTGAGGGGCCAAAATGCAATTGGCCCCAAAGTGAGCCCCAATCACACCAAGGTAACCTCGACTGAGGCTGTCCAAACACCTAAGGCGCACACCCTAGGTTACACTTTGTGCTCACCTCAAGGCAAATCAGGGAAAAATTTTTACTTTCCTTATTTTGTTTTGGTAATATTTTTTAGGAGAATCTTTTGAGGTATAAGAGGGAGAGAATTCCGCGACTGAAGTGAGGAGCCGTATTTTGAGCAAAAAAGAGAGAATTTACATTGAAGAAGAAGGAATTCACCGTTTGGATCCGATTTTGAAAGCTTGAAGCGAAGATTTCTAGATTTTCTTCATATTTATATGATTCGAGTGATGTCTTCCTTTTATTTTCTGTGTATTTCTTATATTAATATGCTAGGCTAAGTTTAATTATATTTGATGGATGATGAAACTCTTTGATTCTTGGCTTTTAATTCGAGACTTGTTATTTTTAGTTTAATTCTCGCGTTGTGATTCTATAAACATGCTTATTCATATTGTTTTAATGCTTGCACACCATTAGGGCAATGAGTTGCTTATTTATAGTGTTGAAAAACTCATGATAGATAGAACACTGTTTATAGAACACATGAATAAGAAGATAAGGATTATTTATGAAGTGTACGATCGTGTGTGATAATCCTAAATTTCAATGCATGGTTGCCATATGAATGTGGACTAAGAATAAGATAGTGTCGTGATAAACATAGGTTTATTATATCTTGGGAAAGAATAATAAATAAAAGTAGAATTATCGATCGTCATAATTGCAAGGATTGAATTAANATAGGTTTATTATATCTTGGGAAAGAATAATAAATAAAAGTAGAATTATCGATCGTCATAATTGCAAGGATTGAATTAATTATCACAAGTTGAGAATTGAAATTAAGAGTTAATTAGTGGAGTCAGAAATCCAATATATTCATCACGTTTAATTTAAACAAATATTCATTGCTTGCATAGTTATAAAACGTAGCTAGATATAACCCAACATATTTCGTCACAATCACGAATTTATATATATCGAATACACTAGAAGTAAGCTTTACTCCATGTAAGACGATAAGTCTCTCATCACGATTATTACTTGTACAACAATCTCGTATGCTTGCCGGATTATTTCGTAACAAGGTTTTGGCGCCATTGTCAGGGAGTAACGGTGTTAATTCTAGTTATTGATATTTTAGATTCGTCTTTACTGTTAATGTTGGTGTTTTAGGCTAGTGTTACATTGCTTCATTCTATTATGGCTTGACTCTTTACAAGTGAACTTGGTTTATGCAAGCTCCTGACGAAAGTGATCTAGCTCTAATAGATCACAAAATCAAAAGGACATTCAAAATCGTAGAAGAGGACAATATCAAGCAAGGAGAATGGCTGATAAGAATCAACCACAGAATCAGGCTCAGGTTCAAGTTCACAATTAACTACTGCAACCAAATCAACAGAGAGCCAACCAGAATGAAGCCTCCATTTTAGTTGAGGATTATGTAAATCCAATCCCTGCTCCAGTTCAACCCGTCGTGGTCTATCCTCCCTTCGGACAACCTAACTTCCACCTCAGATCGGATGTCATAAATCTTTTCCAAAATCATCAAGACATCAGTTTTTTCGAGAAATTCACGGAGAATCCTCATAAACACATTTCAACATTTTTCATGTTATGTGAAGTTATTAGTCATGAATGGATATCAGCAGATGCATTTCGAATGCCATTATTCCCTCATACCTTGAAGGATGTTGCAAGAGAATGATTTATCTATTTATTTCCAGGAAGTATACAATCGTGGAATGATATGGTTAAAAATTTACCATGAAATTCTTCCCACCTTCTCGAGTTTACCAAATCAGGAATGAAATCCACACCTTCAAGCAAAAAGAACTTGAGAGCTATGATGAAGCATGGAAGAGGTTCAAGAATCTGTTTAGAAAATGCCCTAGCCTGGACATTCCAAAGGAGGCTAAATAGTATCTCTTCTATAACGGGCTACACCAAGAGTTCAGAAATATGATAGATGCTTCATCAGGAGGATCAGTGATGAAACTTGACGTCAATGATGCCTATGAATTATATGAAAGGATATCTGAGAATTAATCGATATGGCCAACTGATAGGGAAGTTCCAAGGAAAACAGCAGGGGTGCACAGCGTAGATGTAATGACAGCATTGGCGACACAAATGGAGTTTCTTACAATGAGAATGGATAATGTATCTCAATCAGTCAACATGGTAGACCAATTACCACTTGCGTGTGAAGCTTGTGGAGCTGACCACACTACTGCACATTACCCTTTGGTGTCTACACAGGTTATGCATCCTGAGGAGATTAGTTACGCATAGAACTTTCCAAAGCAACAGAACAGTCCATACTCCAACACTTATAATCCAAGGTTGGAGAAACCATCCAAATTTATCATGGTCAAACAATCAGGGGCAAGGAGAAAACAATCAAAACAGGCTACCAGGGTTCCAATATCACCACCAACAAGAGAGAAAGCCATCATTGGAAGATTTGCATCTCAGTACATCATAAAGACTAAGAATAATTTTCAGAATCAACAGGTTTTGATCAAAAACTTAGAACGGCAAGTGGGATAGATAGCATCCGCATTATTTGGCAGAACTCAAAGGACTTTACCTACAATACTGAGACTAATCCTAGGGAACAAGTCAAAGCAATCACTATACGAAGTGTAGTTCAGCTACCTGAAATACATGTAAAATGACCAACAATTGTCATAGAAAAGGTACCTACATTAGGTGATGAGCATGCGGATGAGTCAGAAAAAACCATAGAGGAAACTCAAATTGAGTCGTCGAATAGTTTACAGGTGAAAGCAACCACTCCTACCAAAGCATATATTCCTCCGATCCCATTTCTACATAGACTACAGAAACATAAGCTCGATAAGTAGTTTTAGAAATTTTTGGATTTGTTCAAAAAGTTACACATCAACATACCGTTCGCTGAAGCTTTAGCTCAGATGCCCAGCTACACGAAGTTCATGAAAGATAATCTATCCAACAAGAGGAAGCTAGAAGATAATAAAATGGTCATGCATACTAAGGAATGCAGTGCAATTCTCCAACATAAGTTACCACCAAAATTAAAAGATCCAAAGAGTTTTACTATTCCTTGCAATATTGGTAATTTATATATACATAAAGCGTTATGTGATTTAGGAGCTAGCATTAGTTCAATGTATTTATCTCTTTTTCAGAAATTAGGTTTGGGAGAAGCAAAAGCTACTACAATTTCACTGCAGTTGACTGACATATCGATAACGCATCCTAGAGGCATTTGTGAAGATATCTTGGTGAAGGTCAATAAATTTATTTTCCCAGCAAACTTTATTATCTTGGATATAGAGGAGGATACGGACATCCTGCTCATTTTGGGTCATCCATTTTTGGCTATGGGAAGAGCTCTGATTGATGTTCAGAAGGGTCAGTTGATATTGAGATTAGATGATGAGGAATTGAAAATCAACGTGTTTAGAGCTTTCAAATCTCAGAACGAACCAGATTCTTGCATGCAAATTGACGTAATCAAGGAAGTAGTAACAGGGACATTCAGACTTGATCATTCTCAGGAGCCTTTGGAAGCTTGTTTGGTGCACTCTCAGGATTTGCCATCAGAAAAGAGTAAGCAAAAAAATGTGCACGTTACTTGGAAGCTAGACCATCACTTTTCAAGCAACCACGGTTGGAGATCGGTAAAGGCCCCACAAAACCTTTACCATCTATACAACAAGCTCCAATCCTTGAACTCAAACAACTACCCTCTCACCTTCAATATGCACATTTGGGAGAGGAGAATTCACTTCCGGTAATTATCTCAAATAATCTTACGAAATTAGAGGAAAATCAATTGTTGAGGGTGCTTCGGGATCACAAGACAACGATAGGTAGGACCATCTGGATATAAAAGGGATCAGTCCTTCTCTTGGCATGCACAAAATACTGATGGAAGATGATTATAGAGCTTTAATTGAGGATCAATGCAGATTAAATCTTGTATCAGACAGCCACTGGGTCTGCCCAGTAAGTGGTAAGAAAAGAGGTATTAAAGCTTTTGGATGCAGAGATTATTTATCCTATATCAGATAGACATTGGTTCAGCCAAGTACAGGTCCAGCATAAAAGGGGGGATCATAGTAGTTCTAAATGAAAATAACAAGCTCATTCCTATGTGCACAGTCATTGGATGGAGAGTTTGCATTGATTATCACAAACTCGACAATGCTACGAGGAAGGAACACGCTTCCCTTCTTTTCATTGATCAAATGTTGGAGAGACTGGCTTGACACGCTTACTATTGCTTTCTGGATGGTTATTCGGGGTACAATCAGATCCCTATAGCGCCAGATAATCAGGAAAAGACCACCTTCACATGCCCCTATGGTACTTTCACTTATAGAAGAATGACATTCAGGTTATGCAATGCACCAGCTACTTTCCAGTTTTGTATGTTGTCTATCTTCTCGGACATGGTGGGAAATATAATTGAGGTATTCATTTATGATTTCTCAGTCTTTGGAAAGTCATTCGACGAATGCTTGACCATTTGGGTAAAGTGTTGTAGCGGTGTGAGGACACTAACCTTGTGCTAAACTAGGAGAAATGTCATTTCATGGTTCAGGTAGGGATCATGTTTGGGCATTTGATATTAGCTAGGGATATTGAGGTCGACATAGCTAAAATATAAATCATTGAGAAACTACCACTACCGATGACAGTGAAAGGAGTTAGAAGCTTTTTGGGTCGTGCTGGGTTCTAACGTTGGTTCATCAAGGATTTTTCTAAAATCTTGAAGCCTTTATGGAATCTATTGGAAAACGGGGCTCCATTTCACTTTTGTGAGGATTGTTTATCATCATTCAACAGTCTAAAGGAAAAGTTAGTATTTGCTCCAGTTTTGGTTGCTTGAGATTGGTCCTATCCATTTGAACTTATGTGTGATGCCAGTGATCATGTAGTGGAGGCAGTGCTGAGTCAACACAAAGAGAAGACTTCATATGTCATTCACTATGCTAGTAAGACCTTGGATGAGGCTCAGGTAAATTATGCCACTATAGAAAAGGAGCTGTTAGCAGTGGTATTTACCTTTGACAAATTCAGGTTGTATTTGATGGGTCAAAGATAATTGTCTACACGGATCATGCGACCTTGAAGTATCTAATAAGCAAGAAGGATGCGAAGCTGAGACTTAATAGATGGATACTCTTGTTGCAAGAGTTCGACTTGCAGATTAAAGATAAAAAAGGGAATGAAAATGTTGTTACAGATCACCTATCTCGTCTTGAATCACATAAGTCAGACCATATAGAGGAAATTAGTGAAGTTTTCCCAGATGAGATGCTATTTCAGATCATTACTACACCATGCAGATTACGTAAATTATTTGGCCCGCTTCATCATTCCACCGGAATACTCAAATCATCAAAAGAAGAAATTCTTCAGTGACTTGTAACACTATTTTTGGGACGATCCATTCTTTATAGAAGGGGTCCGGATCAAATTATATGCCAACGTGTACTGGAAGCAGAGCAGCACCAAGTCCTAGAATTTTGTCACTCGACACCATATGGAGGTCATTTTGTAGCAATTAAGACAGTAGCAAAGGTACTACAATTAGGTTTTATTGGCCTACATTGTTTAAGGATGCACATTATATGGTAAAAAATTGTGACAAATGCCAAAGAACCGAAAACATCTCTAGGAGGAATGAGATGCCCTTAAATAGCATTCTAGAAGTTGAGATATTCGATGTTTGGGGTATCGACTTCATGGAATAGTTCCCTTCTTCCTATGGTCAACAATATATATTGGTCTGATTACCATTCCTACTAGAATTTGAGTCTTCCATGTTTGACATTCTCTCAAT
>CAIGRN010098743.1:0-21109 GCA_903798345.1 Fraxinus anomala
TTGACTTGACTTGTTAACACCCCAAAACCCATCCTACCAATCAAACTCTCATAAAAGCATCAACAATGCAATCGTGATTTGTTTTCATATAAACAAAATATAAGTACTAAAAAAATCTTCTCTAATTCAAGTTGATAAAAACTCCTTCAATATGATGTAGTTGAGAAAAAAAAAAATGAGATATTCGAAAGACTTTCAATTTACATGATATGATGTCTAAGTGAGTGACACTCAAGTTCCAAAATGATTTTCTTAATTTTTTTTAAATAATAATAAAATCAAATTTAAATTTGCATATGAAATACTTTGGTGAGTTAGCATGTCTAATAGAGCTTCTAAATCTAGATGGAATTCTAGAAAATATCTATTTTTTCTCTACAACATCTCGACTGAGTTACTATTGTTATGTTTTAAACAAATAATTCGTATTACTAAGAGCAATTATTCACAAAAAAATAAGAAAATGAAAGTAAGAATAACACGCAATTTAGCCCCTATTTGTTTCTCATTTTTCATCCATAAAAATGAAAAATATGACCGTTATCCATCACATCAAGCTATCAATTTTAAATTTCTATTTCTTGTATGGGGCTCAATAATGATTATATTTTTTATTCTCATTCTAACATCAAGCTATCAATTTTAAATTTCTATTTCTTGTATGGGGCCCAATAATGATTATATTTTTTATTCTCATTCTATAATAATGAGGCCCAAACGGGCCTTTAATATGATTCCCTCTGAACGTGAGAGTTACTAGAACAAGTGTCACTAAGAAAGTTGTACTATATCAAACAAAAGAATTACAATGTATTTTAGACACACGTTGATAATCCAAGAAAAACTAATCAAGAGAAGGGTGAATTGATTTTTGAAAAAATTTCGAAAAATAATTACAAATTAAGTAAATTACAGAAACGTTGATCAATCAAGTAATAATCATAAGCAAAAATAAGTAAAAGGATAGAAATGATGCAAAATGATATATTTATGGAGGTTCAATCCAAAATAATGATTTACGTTATCCGTCACGAGTAATGCATTTTCACTATATTGATTGACTTATGTGCAATTAAAATCCTAAAATGCTTTCGGTACCTTACAAAAAAGGGGCACCGAGTGTTAGATAATAGCTCAAGTATTAGTTAAGAAGTTTCGATGAATATAATGATTTAAAAGTTTGATTCAATCAATTAAAGTTTTTGATATGAAGAAATAGAAGAAATAAATGCAATGTAAGTTCAATTGAAAAACCTTGCATTGATTGCGAAAAGATAACCTATTTATAAATGACAATTTGCAAAACTTTCTGTAAGTTCAGATGATGGTCGAGTCGACTGGTACAATTTCTGATGACACAAAATATAGCCATTGGACAAAAAGATGAGAAGTCAGAACGATCACATTTTTGGACTATTGGATTTTCGGTCAATTGGATGAGTCGTTCGATTGACCGGTCTAGTTGATCGATTGGTCCGACTGATTTTCTTGTTTTGGTCTCGTTTGATTCTATCCGAATGTTTGCAAAAACAAGACTTTTGAAAGTGTTTTTAACTAGTTTTTTGAGGATAAATGATATTTTAGAAATATTATCCAAATTCAAATATCATTTTGAAAATCAATTTTACATTTACTCAAAATATTTTATGTAAGTGAAAATCAAAATAGCTTTTAGTGCATAAAATGGTTTTTTGAGTTTTCATCATTTATTGCTAAAGATATTAGTATTAATATCTTTACATTTGAACTAAAAAAGTCTAATTTTTTATCTTTCTTTGAAATTTGGCTCTTAAGCTCTCGCGGGTACATGGACCGAGCCGACTCGGCTCGGCTCATTACCATTACTACGATTTATTAAGTGAAATGTTAGAGATGTTTGCATCAAGATTTAAAGGTTATGAACCATTCATATAACACCCCATAGGTTATCAACCATTTGAGCCAATTTCTCTATCATTTATGCGGGTGCAAATGACATAACTAGAGGTAATTGGCGAAAATGGTTTCAAACATTTGTCCATCTTGCATTTTTTGTTAAAATCTTTAGATCTTATAACAAATGGTCCCAAACCCTTGTAATCTTGACTAAAATGGTCAATCTGGACACAATCCATTCAACAATCATGCTTGGTGTACACTAAGTTTGACAATTTGCCAAAAAAAAATTTGAAAAAAAAGGTTTTCCTCCACAATTTTTTTAAAAATAAAGGCAATATCAACAATGACATGAAGGTAAGAATATACAAATGGCAAAATCCTCCATTCAAAAGGGTCACTTATGCCCATGAATGTAAAGGTGTAGGACAGTTTGTGCCAAGATTTAAAGATCTGAACAAAAACGAGATGGATAAAGGTCCGAGATCAATTGCACCATTTTTTTTTTATTTTTGACTAAAATAAAAATATTATCAACCTTATTCCACCATAATATTGTCTGCCTACTATTATTTAATGTTCTAAAAAGTATAGAGCGTAACTAAACATCAATAATAAGTTTTAAGCTTTTACGAGCCTAATTTACTCAAGCGCTAAGAGACGTGTTAGACAGCAATGCCAACTTTCGAGTTTATACATGCTTTTTAGAATACTGTTAAGTATTCTAATTTTTAGAATACTTACATGAAGGACAAAACATCCTTTTTGAATAACCAAGAGTGTATTTAATTAACTTTATTTTATATGAAAATGTCATTTTTTTTTCCACCCATGTTCTTACTTTGAGGTATTCGATTGATTTTTTTTTCATGGAAAATATAATTCAAAAGTTAAGTCACGTGATTATATTTTCCTTTAAAAAAAAAAAATCTTTTGTGAAGGATATGTTTTTATTTTTCAGGCAATTCATTATATCTCTCTCATCTACCCACCAATAAAAGATGAACAAGAATAGCATTTTTTAAGTTAAAAATTAAATTAATTAAACACATTTAATTAATAATTTTCATGCAAATAAGTTTTAGACAATTCAATTGCTTAGAATTTACTCTTTTTTTTTCATACAAGTTCCATGCTTGCGATCAAACACATCATAATAGATTTCATAGGATAACAAAAATTTAACATCATTTATGAATAACTAACAGAATTCATTCATAGGATGACGGTCTTTTGAATTTCAAGTTTTGTGTTTGATTGGCAATGAAAATGTCTTCCAAAATAGAAAATGTTTTCCTTGTTTTGAGAAAAACAAAAACCTATCCCCTAAATAAAATGTTTTCCTCAAAAAGAATGAAAACTATACATATTTTCAAAGATTGAAAAATATTTTCCATGGAAAAAATGGTAATGCAATTCATGTCCGGAAGTAAGATCATCAAAAACTCAACTATGATGACAATGCAATTTTTCTGCAATTACAATGCTCTAATTGCTGAATTTTTTTGTAAATGGAAGACAACACTGTCCCTTCATGAACCCCTATACAATTCATAGAACTCACGTACTCGAATAAGCTATTATTCTAAAGAAGACATGCAGTCTCGTGCTAAAACTATAAATTGGATTTACTCAAGTTTCTAGCATTTCGTCCAATACATACACTATGGACACACAGGAAATTTACATTCCGACATAACTTATGAACACGTTTGCAATTTGCCTTTCTAGAAAATGCACAATCTAAAGCCAAGGCAGAATGATTTTTGCCTTGTGGCATTCGATTTCAACCATATTGAATCGTGGAATGACAAGTGAAACCATTGTACTTTCAGTGCATCACCAAAACATGGGTGTGAAGATTGAGAGAACAAAAATTTAGCACCTTATTAGTTTTTCGTGGAATTTCAATAACCATCAATACTGTAATTTCGACATACTATTTGCTGGTTTTCGTCCCACCATCTCTTCGCTTCATTGTCAGTGAACTTTTTCCGGCTGCAAATACATAATAAATGACAGGGAGCATTAAATAAAAGAAGACAAAAAATAAAAAATAAAATGCAAGAAAGTTTTATGCGGATCATGGAATAACCTACATTGTGATCTCGAAGAGAAACTAAAGACTGCAAGTACATGACTTCTTAGAGGGACTCGAAAATAGAATTAAATATGTATAATTGATTGTTATGTATAATAAACCTACATCAGTGGGACTCTTAACAGAATTAAAGGTAGTTGGGGAACGGTTAAGACTTAAACTTTGCACCTTATTGTTTGTTAAGCTAAATAGCTTAGCAAGACTTCCAAATGAAAAATCTCCCATTTGAAACCCTCTACTTGATTTTTTATTTGAAATCAACTATAAAAAGAATGCTACCACAATCAGGATGTTTTGGGTGACATATCCGGGTTCTGAATAAAAGAAAGTTATATTCAAATGAAACGGGGTAAGTAAGAGACCACAGCCTTTTGTTTCTACTCTTGAAACATTTTCATGGAAAATTGGCAACCAATAGAGCTGCGGTAAACCATGACAATCTGGGTGGCAAAGTGTTAAGTTATGGAGCCTAATTATTGCTGTTATGCGAAGCAAGTACACAAATCGACCTCCGCAGTGAGAGAAGTTAAAGAAAATAGTGTGTGCGCTTTTCTTTTGTAAACTTCTTTTCATCATTGTAAATTACCGCAAGAGCTGAAGAGGGCTATTTTCACATTGAAGCGAACCTTTATAAATCTTACGTGTCTTTATTTCTTTATGCTTGCTCTTAGTGGAATAAAGAATTAGGATTTCTAATTCTAAGCACAAAGTACAATAAAAGTTCACTCCGAGACAATCTAAGCCTAGGGTATAGCAGGTTGCATGAATGCATCAAAGACTCTAGGTTAATTACCACGTACGATGACGATAACAACAAACTAATACTTTTGTGCAATAAAATTGGGGTCAGATACGTAAAGAAACACTTAAAAAATTGGTCAGAGACTTCATAAACCCTAAATTAATCTTTGCTCAACACATTAGTGATCTTCTTGAGATTTAAAACATTTCTAAGTTGGCAGGTCCTTTTTTTTTCACATCACATACTGCCGCTGCTCCTTATACTATATAATTCCAAGGCCTTTAGATCGATGAAAAAACTAGTATTGCAGAATGCATAATGAGTTTGCACTAAAATTGTGGAATAGAAACACAACCAAAAAAGTATTTGCTGTTATGCCATATAATAATACCACATTAGTCTCCTTTATGAAAAAAAGTGGAAAAATCCTGTGTAGCATTTACAAAATTCATAGGCTATAATCAGAGTATTCGTAATATCATTTTAAGAATGTAAATAGTTGATCTTTTAGCAGTGAACACAGACTCGTTTCTGAAATTTTTAACCTTAGTTACAGGTGGAAGTATATTTTCCTTGATAAAGATTTCAGGGAAAATGAAATTCCATTTTCATATCAAATTGTGCCAAGATTTTCTATTAGACTGGGGGCAGTTTCAACTCAATTATCCTTGAGGATTTTACAAAGCCAAGGTGCCCTATTTGGCATATTGGAAATGCAGTATGTATACCACTTAGTTTGCCAATCAAAAAGGACAAGTTTAACCAGTTACGAAGTCAACATTATTTAACATCTTAATGATTTCAACTACGAAATTATCAACAGGAATGCATGACCCTCGAAATGTAAAGATAAACCACATTCTTATATGAAGTCACTCTGTTATATATTTCACTTTTACTAATCAATATGTCATTAATCGTACAAGAGATTATATTCTTCTAGTTGCTCGTCACATTAATTTCTTTTAACGACATTCACGAAATAATGAAATGCAGTGGAATGTAAAATTATTAGAGGATAAAGAGTTTACCTGAACCTGACTCGTTTGAGGCCTGTTTGTCCATTTGGCAAAGTTACAAAAGTGATGTAGACACCGGGTTGATACTGTTCTACCCATTCAACCTTCAGGGGTTCAACTCCAGTTTTTCCAGAATCTACTCTTCCAGCACAAGGTTCTTTTAATGACAGAATTCCATCACGGGAATCTGCATTGCGCAAAGATCTTAACTTGTTCGAGAAGACAATAGGTGAACTAGAAAGACTTTCGAAATATTTATCTTCTGGATGTTCAACCTCATGGGGCACATAAGCAATAGCAGAAATAGGTTGTTCTTCTTCAAATCTTTCAGCAGAAAACTTCTCTGACATTGCACGAATCTGGAAGATTGTACATATATCACAGATCACTTAAAAGACAGTAGCAACATACTCATTTCACGTGATCTATCAATTTTTAGATAATGCTTTCCTTGTTGTTTTTGAATAGATAAATAACAATGCTAAAACACCAGAAAACTTCTTGTCATAATCTACACAACATACACGTAAAAAAGTCAGAAAGAAGAGCAAAATGAAACAGATATCAGGTCCATTTATAGAGAGAGTTGATCCTAAATATCAACAAAGAGAACATCGGTTCAAACTTGATACCTTCAGCTCTCTTATCTGAACAACGTGAAGAAACTTAACTAGAAATTACCACTATTGTTCAATACGTGGCCAACAATTATGCCAGTACCTAGAAGCAGAAACCACAACATGAAGAAACTTAAACAGTCAAGGTTTTGTGAACTCATTCAGAATCTCTTGATCAGATTGATAATTATTTACTAGAATTGTTTTGGGAAGAAAAATATTGCTTCAATATAACACAAAAATGGGTTTATGTAATGGGTTGAAAAACTCAATTCGTAATTAACTCTTGTGACATTTCTAGCAGAACGGAGATAATAGGAAAATAAAACTGGATTATGTGCTCCTACACCAATCTCATTACAATCAGAAGAAAATAAAAGAAAGAAGTATTTATCATTTGGAACGAACTACCAAAAACCAATGAAATTATTAAAAAAAAAAATATATATATATATATATATGTCATTGCGTAATTTTCTGATATTGGTACATGTTGCGGATGAAGTTATTTAAGCATGCTTGATCATTGTAGAAAACACACAATCTTAAGTCTCTGTTCTGTACATTAGCCAGTTCTCATTTAGCTCTTCACTATGACAACTAGAAGAAATGGAGTGGCAGAGAAGTACAGTTTGATGACCAAAAATTAGCTTACAATTTCTTCAACGAACTATTGCCTTCTAAAGTCAATTTTACCCTGTGTGTGTGTGTATGCATTATAGTAATTCACTGAATGAAAGAAATACCCTTGATGTCAAAGCTTGTATGACTTCCTTGGCTGCTTTACTCTTGGCAGCTTCCTCTTTCGCAAGTGACCAAGCTTCCTCAGTCTTTTGTCGATTTTCTTTAATTTTCTCTTTTCTTGTTCGGTATAGCTTTTGTAGATTCTCAGCCTATTGATAATAAATAAAACTCAGTATAAGAAAAATTTTAGGAACCTGGTTACGTGTGGCATTAAGTAGTAGTTGAATAATGTGAAAGAATATGTTATAAGTGAAGTATAACATAATACCACTGCAGTAAATTAATACAAGAAGCTTCTATACATCATTTCAATTGTATGAAATTCTGGCAAATGCAGAACAAGCAACTTAGTGTAGATAAATAACAAAAAGGCAACATTAGCAAACCATCCTTCAAACATTTTCCCGCAGACCTCGTCCCAAATGGGGTGAGGATTACCCGCCTATATGGGTAGACGGGGCGGGGGTCATTGCCCCGAAGTGGGTACGGAAAATATAGTCCTCGCCTCGTTTAAAGTTAATTTCAAATTTAAGTTTTTTATCAAACCAAAATAAAATATTTATCCCCATTTTTAAAGAGAGCATGAGTTGCTCTTAACAAATTAGAAAAAAAAAAAAGTAATAATATTTACTAACAAAAGATATAAAAGTAAAAATAAAAGCAAAAAATAAAAGAAATAAAAAACAAAAAAAAAAAGGAGGGCGACCCCGTCCCGCTTTAACAAGGTATAGGGATAGGATAAGGTGACAAAAATACCAGACGAGACGGGGATGGGAATGGCCGACCTGTCCCATACCCGCCCCGTTTCCATCCCTAATTAAATTCGGGCTCACCCTAGCTATAGCAAGAGAAGAGAGATGATGAGTAAGAAAATTTGATTTTCCACAAGACGTGACGAATGTTAACCACCAGTAAACTCCAAATGCGGAAATATCAACTTCTTTAATAAGATTACAAGGAGGAAATAATAGAACATTGTGTAATAGCAAAAATGAAGGCTATTCCTCAAGACTGCTGCTACACTTATTATAATAGCTCATAAATAAAAGGCAGAATAAATTTTTGGTATCAGCCATAAATTAGTTCTGCAACACATTGTTAATTACTAATTAGCCTTAGCCATACTCTATTTAGTTCTTCTTAGACGCCCCTGGAGAACATATCAACTTTTATACCCAAAGATGAGTCCATTTTATGCATGCATCTTTTTTTGTTCATACCCTATAGTAGTGAATAATCAAGTCAGCCAAGTAACAGTGGACAAGCACTCTTTCCCTGTCCTAGACTTCTTCATGAAAATGTAATCAAAGAACAGATAAGATAGTCTGAGCTTTAGGATATTGTCTGTGACCATTCCTAAATTAGAACACTGCACACACATCTATCTTCATTTTCTACGAATATAAGTATCGCTAGGAAAATTCAGGTTATCATACAGCAATATTAGTATGTATTTGCTTAGTTCTTCATTGAACTCAAATGTTGATGTGACGCTTGTGTATTATAAAAAGAAAGGGCATGGCTTAAAACTTGAAAGGACGTGTTAATCAATAGTCACCAATTAAGCCAGAATGGGAAAAAGATAAATTATTGCAACTCAGTTTGCTTACAGTGCTTGTTCTGAAGTTAATAGTTTGGAATCATAGTCACTAGAACTCTTTTCCTTTCTCCTAGGAGCACATATTGGAGATAAAAGGATCTTATATACTAATACGGTATTTTTCTTGAAGTTTTGGCAAACCCAAGTTGAAAATCTATAATTTGCTAAACAAAATTTACTATCTTCCACAACAATAAATCAGAGGTTTGGTAGAATGCCAGTTTCCTCCCAGGCAAGCAATTTGTGTAATTGTACATGTGTACATAAAACAAGAGGGACTATTTATAGAGATATTTCACCTAAGCTTTGACTTCAATTATAAAAACCTCGTCACAGAATCAGACTACAAAAGCTTTGCTAAAGTACCTGAGTTTTAAGATTTTCAATTTCTTTAATGAGGAACTTCTCCGATCGAGACAAGTTATTCTCTACATTCATAGAACTGGATGCGGTAGATATTAATTGAGAGGAGTCCTCTGGTAAGCAAAGTGGAGACTGAGAAGATAACTGATGTCTTGAAGGATAAATTTGGGTAATCATGTGGTCCCCAGATCTTTTCTTGAAAACTTCAGGACACGAAACTTGCCCCCATCTGGGTAACTCATTCACCAAAGAAATGGGGTTACTCAAATTATTCCTCTCATAGCATTGACTGCCATCATCGGAATAGTTTCTTGCTGAAGTCATCTGACACATTGCTTCTTTCTCGCTGTGATATGCCTTCTCAGATATAAATAATGGTCTTGGGCTGTTTGTTTCAAACTTGAAATGACTACCTGGATCTAAAGCTCTGCATAGCTGATTAAAGCATTGATTACAGACTCGAAACGGCTTGTTCTTACTTGGTGCAAGGGATGCATTTATAGATTTTTTGTTGGTGCATGCTCGACAGAATAAAAGACCACAATTGTAACAGTTATGTTTCTTCCTTGTGAACCCAAAAGACATGCTGCATCCTTTGCAAACAGACTGGTCAGTACTAGATACTGATATGTGTAAGCAAATTGCAGCTGTAGAATTTGCTCCACATGTAATATGTTCTACCTGTCTTCCTCTCAGTGCCTCGACTAGAGTTGGCGAATTTCGATCTTTGATATCACCCAATCCTAACTGTCCATGTTCACCTTTTCCCCAAGTGTAAACTTTTCCTTGAGATGTTAAGGCAGCAATATGATAAGATCCTGATGAGATTTCCCTGACAAACTCGTCAGCAAGTTTTCCTTGTACGGCTACTATTGACTTGTCCCTGGATTGTGGATTCCCGAGTTGGCCATGTGCTGCACTTCCCATTGTATAAACTTTACCAGTGCTAGTTAATCCTACAGTAAGAGTCCGGCCACAAGATACTTGAACAAAATCATGATCCACCAATTCTGCTATACAAGTTGGCAGGAGTTTTCTCTCTTGATCAAAGTGACCGAGCCTTCCTTTATCAGCGTCTCCCCATGTAAACAATTTTCCACCTGGATTATTAAATTTGATAGGATCAACCATGATTTCCACTATGGCAGCTGTGTGCCATGATCCACATGCAATGGTCATTACCCGTAGCCCCTTGAGTGATTCAACTTCCTTAGGGTAAGACACACTTTGAAGATTTCCATGGCCAAGGACTCCAAATGTTCCATCCCCATATGTAAATAATTTCCCGGATGTGGAAACAATTGCTGTATGCCATTGTCCACAAGCAACATGAGATATAGTTACACCATCTAGAGAACCATAAAGTCTATGAGGCAGCCAAAGGCTTCTCTTACTATGTTCATCTGCTAAATCGGTACTACAATTGTCGCCCCACGTGTACACTTCACCCCAAGATGTTAAAGCACATGTTTGATACTCACCACAAGCAACGGAATCAACATGAACTCCAACAAGGGAGTCAACAATCTTTGGGTAGGTAATATCAATATCAACTTTATGTCCGAGTCTTCCCCTCCTTCCTTCGCCCCAGCAAAATACTTCGCCCTGCTTGGTTACTATTGCAGCATGCTTCCTTCCCAGAGATATGGAATGGAGATCAAACATCATGGTCGATTCAAGAACTTTAGGCAATAAAGAATCCAAGTCCATTCCGCCACCTTCCAAACACCCTTTTCCTGCTCCTTCCCCCCAAATTAAGACATCCCTCAATATATGATTTCTAGATTCGGATGGCTCAAGAGGATTTGTTGAGAACAGACTAAGCACTTTTGAACTGGCACAAATTGCTTGCTCATTTGGATCTTCTTGGCCTTGCTGACGAAATGGAGAACTTGGAGCTAAGAAATCCGTGGTATTGTGAATGCTTGATAGACTTGATTCTGAATAAAAACTATTGGACGAGCATGATAAACCATCAGAAGTACATCTAGCTGATAATGCCTGAGGTGGACTCCCAGATAAACTGTGTACCTAAATCGTCGAAGAAATAGAGTTAAATGTTGTTTTCCAACTCAAGGGAGTTGGAGGAAAAAAAGTAAGAATATTATGGAAAAGTAATTAAATAATCAAGAAGTATAATGGCATGTATAGAAATTTCAAACCTAAACTTTCCTTGCAAATGAAGTAAACGGGTGATTTATTTTAATGCATAACATAATATTCTTAAGTTTTCTGAAGAATTGTAGGGAACAAGGACAGTTTTGTTTCTTCTTCTTATAGTATTAGTGGGAACTAAAGATTGTCTAGACTTCGTGGCCTGGTCTATAGAAAGTTGGCCCTCAATATAATTTTCGATGGGCAAAGTATGTTGAGAATACTATCATAAAAAGTAGTTGGTGCTACTGTTGAAATCAAATTGTCATTTTCTTAATAATATCTGAAAATTTCTTCAGATATTAACGATTTACTTCTGTCGTTTTGCATCTCTTACTAAATGAACATTGCCTATACTTTTAAGAAATATTTCTCAATATACTCAGCCATATCTATGGAAAACCCTCATTTATACTCGAGCACATTTCTAGAAACTAAAATTATTCTGCGCAACTAATGAAACTATTTCTTTATATTCTATTGTTTCATAGATAGGTGAACATGACTTGGTAATTCCATCAACAAACAGTAAGTGGGGTAAGAACCTGAGATGATCTAATTTTCTCCTCCAAAAGTCCTAAGATCTGTTTCCTTCTCATAAAACCAGATGGACTGTTTATACAACTTTGTGCCCCCCTTCGTTTCTTCAAAGTACTCAACAATCCATTACGATTACTCCTGGATGTTACGGCTCTCAAACCCAAAAACCAAGTCTCAGCCTGCTCTTTGTCCTTGAATATCTACATAAAGATAAAAGAGATGCATGAAAAAAGTTTAAAGTTCAAGAAAAAAATTTAATTGCACATGGATAACACTTCTTTTTCTAATTACCAGATCAAGGGAGCATTCACCATTTCCATAGACAAGTGAAAGGCACTGGCTTTCCTTCTCTGGTTGAAGTTGTTTCTGTGTAAAAAAAAAAAGAAGAAGAAGAAGAAGAAGAAGCAACATTTGGATATAAAATACATCATATAACATCATACAAGTTGAAACAAAATAATTTCATTAACTTACAGTGGTTTGGCCACGTACAACATTCGTCACTGAGCTTAATCTCAGCTGTCTTTCCTCCTGACCAGAATACCAAATCAAGAATTTTTCATCCTGAAAATCAAGAATTGGAAGTGAGGCATTGTCCAATATGTAGAAATCAGAAAATCACAGCTATTAGTTGTTGGAACACTGAAATGTTAGCAAATTAGAGAATTTCAGCGTACACCAGTTATCATGTTATGCAGATACTTCTTGATTACACTCCACTATTTATAATATACTACTCTACGCTTACTTTAACAAGAAAATGTACTCCATAAAAGTATCATCTGATAATATTTTGTCCAATATATTATTTAAATCGAAGTCTATAATGCAAGTTTCCTGTTTTACAGCTGAACGTAGAAAATTTATGCAATGTAGATTACCATATCCTATCTCCTTCTGTTATTATTTTATATTGATTATGCATATCAACATTAATGGAAATTCATTTTCCTAGCACCATACTTTTCCATAAATGAATATGTTTCCTTTTCTCCATCAGCTTAAAAAAGAATCACGTTATTTCCTTGATTAAGGATATCATGTTGTTCCAAAGATTCAAATTCTTAGTGATATTAGTTTGCACAGCTATCACATGTTTCATCAAAACTTACAGAACCAAACTACAGAAGTTTTGTTAAGTCTAATTTGAGTAAATCTTTTCGAAACACCTTATTGGACTATAACCTACCCGATCTCCTATTTCTCCTTTCCCAAGAGCACAACGATTGACACATCCATCATGAGAAAGTTATTTGTACCTTTCCTTCAACTTAACACAGTTTCAGTGTTCCAGCATTTAAGAAAGTGTTGAGAAATTTGGACACAATGAATCATCCAAGACATACGAAGTTGAAAGAACAAATGGTGATATCAGTTGGTCTCACATAAAGAATGTGAAGAAAGTAGTAAGCCGATAAAATATCCAATCATCTAACAGAAACAAAAACTGGAAACTTCAAGACAATGGCGAAGGTACTAAAATTTAGCACTCAAAACTTAATTAACCATTCTGCTACACCTGGAAAAATGAATAGACTGTAAGCTTGTACATAGTTTTATTCGGAAACAAAAAAGAGCAATGCTTCAAGCCTAATTATAAGGTCAAATAGTTTGTGAGCATCACTATACATTTCTCTGAATGCATACCGTGGATAATCTGAAAGGACAAAATTTGGGCTTCCTTCTTCTGCCATACTTCAAAAGATGAGCACCCTTCTTTAATGCAACAATTGCCTGTGCAAGGCAGTGAATAATGTAAGAAATACAAAGTATTTCTATTAAAAGTGTATAGTGATACCTGTTCTAGCAGTAAATAGTAGAAAAAAATTAATTTTGAAAATCAATTTGGTTGCTTGAAACATGAATCTCTGTAATTTTGAAACTATATGACATAGTCAATTTGGTTGTTCTAACGTGAATATGAAAAACTAAACTTATGTACGACCTTCTGTCAGCTCAGCAATTGAGACTAAGTCTATACAAACCAGGTTTGGGAGACGAAAATGTGGAAAAGATCATAGTAACAGGCATCAAGTGAATCTCAAAAATAAAGGGGAGAAAAAAAAAAGGCCTGGAAATCTCTTAGCAGAAAATCGATTCGGAATTAATTTCATGCAAAATCCTGGTCAAATTATATTTACCAATAAGAGCTCACATATCAATTTTCAGATTTTCAGATTGAATATCTTGATGCTGAAAAAATAATTAAAAAAAAAAAAACTGATCTGAACTTGTAATATTTACAAATTCCAGAATCCAAAGTTCAATTCTATGACATTAATACAGAATAATATACCTCTAAATCTCTGTGTGTCCTGCTTTAACTGTGAGAAAGCACCAAGGATACAAAAACTCTCCACCAATTAAGAGAGAAATATAACAGAGAATTAAATTTAATTCAAACTTAGAACATTTTACTAGTCTTTTCAAGACAAATTGCACGCCCTCATCAGCATGTAGTCGTCAAGTTGGGTTTTTTTTTTTAATTATTTTTTTCAGATAAGAAAATGTTCTCCCTCAGTACAACTGAATTCTCCATGAACTTCGACACAAAAAATTGACAAATTTATGTCTCCCAAAGTGCCAAAATCACATTATAAAGGGCTCAAAGAATGCGTACGAATAAATCATCACATTACTTTACATTACATACTATAATAATAATAATACTAGAAAAATTGAATTTTGTAAACTATATGGGGGCAAGAGGAAAACCTGTTCAACTGCTCTATCAGAGCCAGAGGGTCCTAATACGAACAATTCTTCACCCATTTCCCGGGAATTATCAGGCAAGTACACGAACACGATGTATATATTATCCCGAGAAGAATATATATAGAGAGAGAAAGGGTTTGGTTTCTTTCTGAGGGAACCTTCAAGAAGAGAATGTGTGAAAACAAAGAATGCAGCAAAGAGTGGAATTTCAAAGCTTATAATTTACAGTGCAGCAAAGAGGAGAGAGAATTGATTGATATCCTTTCCTTTTTTCTCTCCTTTCTTTTCTTGTTAGGGATTCTCTGTTCTTCCATCATCACTTCACCAGTGTTGTGTTGGCTTCGTGGATCGTGCATTGACAGGGAGAGATTTGTAATCAAGTTATTGAAACACAATCGCACGTGTTCAGCATAATACATTCATGTACTTTATTATAGGAAATATAATCACACATGATTATTATGTCATTTTCAATACCTTGGTTGGAATTGGATGTTTCTTTTTGTTCCTTTCCATACTCAAATGAAATTGGAGATGTATAATGTGGTGATCAACTTGGTCCTATTCGATTCGCTTGATTTCAATTGAAAGTTATATCAAATAAGGTAGAGTAATGCTATTTTAGCATAATTCAAGTTTAGTACTCGTCTAGATGATAATATATTTATTGACACGATTTTTATTTTATTGAACATTGTGTCAATGGTCTCGCATCAAATAGACTGGTGCTAAGTGATATCTGTATTGTGTAGCATTATTCATTCGTGTCAAGTATTAGTGAGAATTTTGTGAGTAAATGTTATTCATCATTAATTATGATCATCGTATATCTAAATGTCATTGAACATCTAATTTGTAGTCAAATGGAGTTGTAATTCATTGTTGAATGGATCACCGAAAATTTAGATAACACGATTTTCAAGCTTTGACCGTATTATCACGCACATATTCTATATGTGGGTGTTCCGGAGACACCCAGAACATATACGCACGTTATAGAACACTGTTTAGAATAAGTTCATTGAATTAAATTCGTATATGCGTAGAATTATTTCTATCTTAGCTAGAATTGAACTAAACCAGCAGGTTCAATTCAATTCTAGTAGTTTCATAAATAAATAAATAAAAAACCCACTCGTGCGATAATTAAACAAAGCTTAATTATTATCAAGTAATTGAGAAATAAAACATATCAATAGTTCCTTAAAGTTTTTGTTAATTTTCTTTTTAAGTTGGAATGTACGGAGATCAAATGATTTAATCTACTTTCTTTTTGTGTGGGGCTTAATTTGCTAATGAAAAGGGGATACTAGTTACTTACAAGTGAAAGGCACGTGAGATTGAGGCAGTAACTAATGAAAAGGGATGTTAGATTCTAGCAGGTAAAGTCATATTTATTTATTTATTGAAAATTTGCAATATTGGTCTTCAATTTATTATCTCAGTAGCAAGTTAATCCTTAACTTTTAAAGAAAACAAATTAATCCCCAATATTTTTATTATAGCTGCAAAATCAGTTTCCAATAATAGAAATAATCCAAATCTCTAATAAAACATCAACTAGCCAGCTATGCCCAAATTTATAAACCTATGTTTTTTGTTTCTTAACTTCAACTGATGTCCATAAATTTGCAACAATTTAATGAACAACTTTTTTCTACTTTTGGAACTTATAATGAAATATTGAAAATCAACTCGTTATTATATTGGTAGGTTAAGAACTAACCGTCCAATTTTCCTCATTTTTTTAGGCTCGAGTAACTGTTCTATCATTTATATCAATTCTCGTATTTCTAGTATGTTAAGACAAGTCAATTTCAATATAATTAAACAAAAGTAAAGAATAAAATGTCCAAATATGTTAGTTTTCAACTAGTGAAATTCTATTATAGACAAGTTCATGTGTACAAGGATTTTAGTATTGTTCAATTAAAAATTAAAATATTTTTTGAATCGTTTGTCGTTTTGTATGAAACTCTTCTTTATGTTTTATGACATGCTTTGTTCGCATAATACTAATTATGGACAGATAATATGTATCAGTTTTTAGCTCTATCGAGTCGTATGACATGAAAGGAACGGACTAACATCTTGATTAATGACTAATCTCCTTAATAATTCAACACAAAATAACAATGTTAAGTTGGCTATTGAACAACAACTAACTTCCATTGCTTTACCACGTTTGTAGGGCCCTTAAATCTCAGCCAAAGCTAAATTGTAGGACCCCCAAATTATTTGGCACTTTATATATTGCTCCTTTTATTTATTTATGTATATTTTTGAGAATTCCATTGCCCAAGGTCCAAAAGTTTTTTTCATTATAAGCAAACGTGTAATGTTAATTATTTATTTAAGGGAAAGTGAAACGATCTTTAACAGAAAAAATGTATTTCCATACTTTTTCATAGTTGTGGTGGTTAAGTTACTATACTTTCCCATGGGTCAAAAAGGTGAAAATTCATGCCCTTAAATTATTTTATTAATATAAAAAACTAATTTATCTCGAACCAATGTTTTACATGATTTGTTGTCGCCCTTTTGCTTGTGCACGTCGTTCCAATATCGAGGGTCAAGAAATTCTCCCCAGTTTAGTTTGGATTAAAATTAGATTTTTAGTAAAATTTGATAAAAATTTAAAAAATGTATAATTAAAGAGTGGATAAAAGTTATGAATCCCATAAAATATTTGATTGAAAAAAAAAAGTTTGTTAAAAATGAATTCTGAAAAAATGAGTACTAAATATGGGCTCAATTTTTTGAACTCAAAACACCCCTTTCGAAAATGGCTTGCCTCTTCAAACTTCTCATGAAGCATAAATATTTTTTCAAAATAGATTTTACGAAAAATGTTATTTTTTTAAGAATACGTGTTTAGAAAAGAGGAAAAAAGTTATGAGTCCACATGTAAAATTATTTTATTAAAATTGGATTTAAGTAAAAGTAAGATTTCGAAAATAGGGATCAAACGAGGACTAAAAAAAATAAAAATAAAAATATGAAAAAAACTAACGTCAACCAGTCTTCGAAAAGCCATGTTCAACCTAACCCGCCTCTCTAAGCTCATCATGCCAACCAAGAACCTAGATCAATAACTTTGCTCTCTATTAGTAGCCCTATTTGCACTTGAACCTTGCTCCTTTTCTTAAACACTTGTTGCTTTTTGACCCATTTCAATTTTCATCTTAGAATTCACTTTGCTAATTTTGAGGATTTTCTTTTTGCATGATTGGGGCTACTTATTTATTTCCTTTGAATTTCTAATAGCAAGAGCTGTACATGCACATGTGCACCTCTTCTTGTTTTCGAAATCCAAGGCAACCTCCCTTCATATTTTATTCATAGCCATGAACAATGTGGCCTATATGTCTAGAAAACATAAACACAAGTACATGGACTCTAAGGAACTCACTTAAATATTAAAGACATTGCGGGCTACCCATATAGCTTCATGTAGTGACAATAACTAGACATAGTATTAATTGTACAAACTATATAGTAGCATGTGCAAGGCACGTAATATTATCTTATCGAGCATTGAGCAAGAAATGGCATGCTACTCATTATCTTTAGTACTTGTATTGGGATAAAGCCTAAACATGTAAAGTTATAGTAGAGGCATGAGAATTGGAACAAACTGTCAAAAAAAGTTTATATTTTTAAATGATATTTTCTTAGAAAATTAATGGTCGGTTTGATTGTAAGAATGAAATTTGGGTGTAAAAAAAATGAATTTCAGGGAATTGAATTGCCTAAAACTTATTTTATTGAGAATTGTCAATTAATTGTGTTTGATTGGCATAATTTTTCACTTGAAAAATGTTGAAATTTTGAATATTTTAGTATTCGTTTGATTTTGTTTTTCATGAAAATTGTCCAGTAAAGAAATAGAATTTGTTTCAATCGTAAAAAAATAAAAAAGCCTAGAAAATCATTTTTCCCACCAAAGTGGTGGGAAAACCAATTCAAGGAAAAACAAGAAAAGGGGGTCGTGTTGGGCTTAAGAAGGAAAACCAATTCCATGCAATTTTTGGCCAATTAAAAATGTAATAACTTGAAAAATGAAAAATAATTTTCAATTTTCATGAAAAATAAACCTATCAAACAGGGCTAAGAGAATTGATCAATGAGTAAAAGCAAAACAAAATCATGCTGTTTGGGACAGAGAGTCACCAGTAAACCTCATGTCAACTTCGAGTGAATCGATCAAAAGTAATATGATTCATCATTAGGATCAATCTTCTGCTTTATTATCTTCCAATGACTTTTCCTATTTAGACACTTAAAGCCAATTCAGCTTAACTTTTGCTTTTGTTTTTTCTTTTGTTCCATATGGAAGAATTTCGTAAAAAAGTTATCTTAATTTTTGTTTAAAAATTAATTTTTGAAAGAATTTTTTATTTCAAAAATTCTTTTAGAGGAAGTCACATTGAACTAACTTTCTATAAAAGTTCTTCTAACTGAAAAAAAAAAAAACTTTCATAAATTAGTCAATATGTTCAAAAGTAACTTTTTGAATTTCAAGAACTCCTTCGAATTTTTTAAAGTCACGTCAAACGGACCATTATACTTTTCAAATTAAAAGGGGTGAAGAAGGTCAATTCATAATAGGCATTATTCAAAGTTAAGTCAAGAAAGATATAACTACATATTGTTCTTCAACGTGATTGTGTGAATAGATATTTTTCTATTGATTTTTAGAAAAAATGTAGAGTTTTAAGTGGGCAATAGCTCTTTGTAATCTCTCCGTCCACATATGCATCACATGCATACTAACATACTGTTGAAGGCAAAGGTGGGAAGAATGGCCACCAGCTACTTCGAACATATAACCATGCGATCCCAATCAATTATAAAATACGATTGCATGGTACTATCGGGTGATTCGAATTTTGTTTCCTAATTTGTTTCAACTTCTACTTGAAAAGCAATTGGGGCACGAGTTTTGATATAATTTTAGCATGTATTCATTACCCTAAAGGGGAGAAGCTGTTGGATGCAACCTACATACCCATTACAAGCAGTAGAAAAGCCTTTGATACAATGTACATTCTTACATAAATTTCATACATCTTTGTTTAAACATATTCAAGAATTCAAGACCTTTTTTTTTCACTTTTTTCCACACTTTAATTTGAGGTGATGTTGTATCGATCCAATGTGTTTTTTTAATCATATAATGTTCAGCTAATTATATAGACGTCAGGATAACCTTGAATACTATATTATGATATTTTCATATTAAATCCAGATTTTGACTCAAGTATTTGTTTGATTATGAATAGTTGTTGGAATTTGAATACTTTTAAATTACTTAACCAATAGTTAAATTGATTTGTGATTTCTTTTGTCATTCGAGAGAAAAACTAACAATTATATCACACGGTATCATTGAAAAGTCTGATAGCAAATAGAAATATATTGCTATGCTCTGCATGATCTTATGAATATTCTTGTAATTTAATGCATCTTAAGGTGTGTTTGAGCCACATTATTTTGGAAGAATGTATTCTGAAATAGTAGATTGATGGAGAATGTGTGGTTGAAAAAAATGAAAAGTTATTGGCGTGATAAAAAATATTATTTTATTGAAAAATGTGTGGTTGAAAATAAGTAAAAGAATGAGAATTTTAATGTGTACCAAATAGGGGCTTAATATGTTCGCATTCTACATATAGATATAGTTGGATATATGTGTGAATACATTTAATTTTACTCGATAGAAATTATTAAATAAAATAGGAACATTAACCAATAGTTAAATTGATTTGTAATTTCTTTTGTCATTCGAGAGAAAAACTAACAATTATATCACACGGTAACAATCATTGAAAAGTCTGATAGCAAATAGAAATATATTGCTATGCTTTGCATGATCTTATGAATATTCTTGTAATTTAATGCATCTTAAGGTATGTTTGAGCCACATTATTTTGGAAAGAATGTATTCTGAAATAGTAGATTGATTGAGAATGTGTGGTTGAAAAAGAATGAAAAGTTATTGGTATGATAGAAAATATTATTTTATTAAAAAATGTGTAGTTGAAAATAAGTAAAAGAATGAAAATTTTAATATGTACCAAACATGGGCTTAATATATTCGCATTCTACATATAGATATAGTTGGATATATGTGTGAATACATTTAATTTTACTCGATAGAAATTATTAAATAAAATAGGAACATTAAGTTTCAAGTTCGAATAAGTGTTGTCAATTTCTTGAAATTGATATTCAAATGGTAGAACGTATGGATATTTGATGTCCTAGTATTTTTTTTATCTTTAATTGAGTTTCATAACCGCTTCCATTTAGTTAGTAATAAGATTAGTTAAAGGATTAATTATCAAATATAAATCATTCGTCAGTTTTGCTATTCGATTGAAGTTAGCGTTAACTAGGAACCTAAATGAATAAATCGTAAGAACAATGCTTGGACAAATCAACTTTATTACTTTTCATGATACCGTCCACTTGCGAGATTTTACCGCAACAAAAAGCAAGAAAAAGGAATCTATATATATATATATATATATATATATATATATATATATATATTTCAATATACAAATCACATTTTTTTCTCAATGAGACCACATTAATATGTAATCTTAAGCCTTGTTTTGTACAGACAATTTT